>PVIU01021685.1:0-31054 GCA_004026605.1 Ondatra zibethicus
ACATTTTGCCAGGGACTGTCCATTTAACAATTCCCAGCATAATGTTATTAGTATATTTCTTTTTCATTCTGAGTATTTTTATTACGATCATCACAAATTATGTGGCCAGGTCTTCTCTATTAAATATATGGATAGAACAGATTAATATTTTTCACTGTTGAGATCCACAAGTAGTTGTAACTGTCTTTTCTCAAGATGTCATCATTTTTCCTTTAGCTCTTGAGACACGTAGCCAGCTAATTATTATGTTGAATTATGCTAATTATTACTGACAAGTAATGAAGTGCCTGTGTTTAAATTCTTTTAAAGGAAGTTTTGTCGTGATGTAAGTAGCCTGTTGCAGTGGCATTTCTCACTGGTAAAGCTTCAGAAGTTTCAGAAATGTTGACAGTGCCTCTGAAGTATAAGACTGTCTCTTGTTTCTTCAGTGGCTAACGGAAACATGAATAATGGTTGTTGAACCTTGAATTTGCAAGGTATGCATGTTATGCTGGGTATATCTTTCTAATGAAATCACGAATAGTATGAATATTTTCTTACAGGGGCTCACAAGATGAAGTCTTTATATTGTGATAGAAGCAATCTGGTGTGGAGGCCATCATAACCCAGTGTAGTGTGTGTGTGAGTGTGTGTGTGTGTGTGTGTGTGTGTGTGTGTGTGTATGTGTGTGTGTGTGTGTGTGTCTGTGTGTCTGTGTGTGTGTTACAAAAATTAATTAATAGAGGAGTCAAATTGAAGATCAGGATATTAAGCAGCACATTGAAGAACACCTGATTTTGATAAAGAAGATAAAATTATACAATGGAAAAAAGAAAGCATCTTCAACAAATGGTGTTGGCGTGATTGAATGTCAGCATGTAGAAGAATGCAAATAGATCCACATCTATTTCCATGCATGAAACTCATGTTCAAATGGATCAAAGACCTCAACATAAATCTAGTTACCCTGAACCTCGTAGAAGAAAAAGTGGGAAGTAGCTTTCAACTTATAGACACAGATGATCACTTCCTAAATATAGCACCAATACCACAGACACTGAGAGCAACAAAAATTAAAATGAGATTTTGTGAAACTGAGAAGCTTCTGTTAAGTAAAGGATACAGTCAATAAGATAAAAAGGCAGTCTACTCAGTGGGAAAAGATCTCCACTAACCCCATATCGGATAGATCCCCAAAATATATAGACCTCAAGAAACTAGAAATCAAAATACTAAATAATCCAATTTAAAAAATGGGGGATGGATCTAAACAAAGAATTCTCAACAGAAGAACCTTAAATGGCCTATAGACAAGTAAGAAAATGTTCAGTATTTTTAGGCATCAGCGATATGCAAATCAAAACAACTCTGAGATACCATCTTACACCATTCAGAATGGTAAAGATTAAGAAACCAATGATAGCTTATGCTGGAGAGGATGCAGAGTAAGAGAAACAATCCTCCATTGCTGGTAGGAGGGTAAACTTGTACAGCCACTTTGGATAGTATGGAGGTTTCTCAGAAAATTGGAAACCAACCTACTTTATGACCCAGGAATACCAACCACTCTTGGGCATATACCCAAAGGATGCTCAATCATATTTTGCTCAGTTTTGTTCATTGCAGTATTTTCATAATAGTCCTACTCTGGAAACAACCTAGATGCCCTTCAACCAAAGAATGGATAAATAAAATGGAGTACATTTACACAATGGAGCCCTACTCAGCAGAAAAACAAAACAAAACAAAAACAAACAAACAAAAAACCAAAACCAAACAAAACAAAACCAAACAAAACAAAACCAAACAAACAAACAAAAAAAAAAAAAAAAAAAAAAAAAAAAAAAAAAAAAAAAAAAAAAAAAAAAAAAAAAAAAAAAAAAAAAACAAGGACATAGTGAGTTTTGCATGCAATTGGGTAAAACTAGAAAAAAAATATTGAGTGAGGTAACGGGAGGCCCAGAAAGAGGATCTATATATATATATATTCACTCATAAGTGGATATTAGATATTAAGCAAAGAATAACAAGCCTGTAGTACGAGAACTCAGAGAAGCTAGATAACAAGAAGAACACCAAGAGAAATATACATGGATTCTCCTGGGAAGGGGAAATAGATAAGATCTCCAGAGAAAATTGGGAGAGTGGGGGTGGGAGGTGACTGGAGGGTGTAAGGGGAGGAAGATCAGAGATGGGGCGAGGGGAGCAGAACTTGAGGAAAAGAAATGATAGAGATGGGGAAAGGACAGAGAGGGAGAGCAAGGAAAGACATACCTTGATTAAGGAAACCATTGTGCAGCTAGTAAGGAACCCCGCACTAGAGAAAGTCTAGGAAATCCAAACGAATGACCCAAAAATAAGCCCCTAAGCTACTGTGGAGAGGCTATCTGAACTGACCAAGTCCTGTAGTCAGACTAAAGACTATTTTAAATGTCATCATAAAACTTTTATTCAGCCACTGATGGAAGCAGATGCAGAGATCCACTGGCGAGCACTGTGCTGAGCTCTCAAAGTCCAGTCGAAAAGAGAGAGAGAGTAGCATTAATAAGAGAAAAATAGTGAGATCAGGATTTCTCCCTATTCCTTGTACTGGCTTTTTGGAACCCATTCTCTTTGGAGGAATAACTTGCTCAGCCTAGATAGAGTGGGGAGGACCTTGTTCCTCCCTCAAAGCAATATGCTAGACTTTGTTGACTTCCTTACCCTCTCTGAAAAGTGGATGAGGGTGGAGTGGGGGCGGGGAAGCTAGAAGGAGTGGGAGGAGAGGAGGGAAGGAGAACTGGGATTGATATGTAAAGTGAGAAAATATAGTTTTTAAAAATAAATAAATAAAATTTTTAAAAAGTACTTAATGAGGTAACCCAGTAGAAGAAAAGAGTCCCAAAAGCAGGCAACAGGGTCAGAAACAGCCTCTGCTCCCACTGTTAATATTCCCACAAGAAGATCATCTTACATAAGTAACTGTTATCTATATCCAGAAGGCCTAGGTCAATTCCGCGCAGGCTTCCTGGTTGTCAGTTCATTTTCAGTGAGTTTCTATTTGAATCAGCTTATTTGATTCTGTGAATTGTCTCATGGTTCTCTTGACACCATTGGGTTCTACAATCCTTCCTCTCCTTCTTCCACAGGATTCCCTGAGGTACACCTAAGGCTGGTCTGTGCATCTGCATCTCTTTCCATCTGTTGCTGAGTGAAGCCTCCTGATTACAGTTGGTCTAGGTACCAATCTATGAGTATAGCAGAATTATCATTAGGAATCATCTTATTGACTTTTTTCTTTTCTTTCTTTACTTTTTTCCCAGTTCTCCTTGGTGCTCTCATAGTTCTCTCAGATATCCTACCTCTAAATCCATACCCTCAGGGATGAGCTCATTCTCATGTAATGGGTCTCAATCTGAGCCAGTCACTTGTTGGTCATTCCCACAATTTCTGTGCCACCTTTACTCCAGCACATCTTGTAGATAGGGCAAATTGTAGGTCACAAGTTTTGTGGCTGGGTTTGTGCCTTCACCCCTCCACTGAAAGTCTTGCCTGTTTATGGAAGATTAATGGTTCAGGCTCCATATTTCCCATTGCTAGGAGTCTTAGTTAGATTCCATCCTAATAGATTCCTGGAAGTTTCCATTGTACTAAATTTCTAGCTCAATCCAGAGATGCCGTAGGATTTGATTTGTCTCTCTCAGTACTCTCTCCCTCCATCCTCTTATCACTTGATCATTCCTGGTTCCATCCCCACTCCCTAAAAAATTCAATTTTTAAAGAAAAACATAAGATTTAAATTTAGTAAGAAGAAGTAAAGCAATCTGAGAGAGACAAAGATGCACAATTGATAAGTATGTCTATCCTATAAATAATAAAATCAATCAATCAATCAATGAATAAATAAATAAAAGGGCATTGTCTGTGAAGGTATTGTAAATAATTACATGGTCTAGATATGAGTTATTTCTCCATTGCTCCTCTGTTCAATTGTTAGAATAAAAGTGTAGAGATTGCACATCTTAAGAGTAGATTGTTTTTTCTTAAATGGCATGCTTTGCAGGGTTACTAGGTGCTAAGTACAGAACCTCAAGTCCTCAGTAGGAAGATGAGTCCATCCTATTGATGAAAATGATTAAAACACAAAAACAAAACAAAGGGAACCCACCTTGGGTGTGTTCCCTAAAGATATGAGTAGGATTTTGTCTTCTTTTGTTTTGTGTGATAATAAAGACAATATACTAACACAGATTTCCTTTTTTGACCAAAACCACTTGGTCACAAGATAAATCTGTAGCATTTTAGAAATCTGCAAGTAACAATGATATTTGGCGTAATGGTTCTCTGACAAAGAAACACATTCTGCCCCTCTATAAGCATGGCAACCAAGTTCTGACCAATAGATTGATTGTCAAGATCTCCATGTTAGATTGATTTATAATATCAGTCATATAAATTACGTTTAGTGTTACTGGGATCTAGTACCCAGAGAAGACTTGATATTGGTCTATTTTACACAATATACAATTCTTTTATAATCTAATATGCTGTTCAAGATATACAAGAGAGAGAATTTGTGTTTATGTAGCAAAACCGTAACAGCTTTACTTCTGTTCTCTCACTAATGAATTCAATAGCTTACATTCAGAAGTTCTGCCTGCTCTGATGGCTTCAACTGCTCGACTTTTTAAAAGAATACATCCTTCAAGGGCTCAATCTATAATTATTTTAAGTTAGAAGATGACATATTCTAATAATCAGTTAGATTTTCTTGTAAACTTGAATCCTTAGGTTTGGAAATGCTTTAATCAGCCTCTGCCTTTGGTGACTGATCCTGTACTTAACAGCAAACAGGCTGACATGACAGAAACGAAATAGAACCATACCCAAAGTGCCTCTGAACTCATGCATTCAGTAAAGCACATCAATAGAAAAGTAAAATGATTAAATAGGAATGCATTAAGGATGTTGCTAAATTAAAATGTGTGTCAAGCAAAAAATTACTGTACTCAATATTATAAACAAGTAGTACCACCAAGATTAAAGAGTGCATGTGAGGGAGCAAGGAAGGGAATATCAAATTCCTCTCAACTACAGAGAAACTCAAAGGAATTTCTATATGCCCTTCAACTTGCACTCTTTTTTTTTTTCAGCATGCAAAGTTGTTTGTGATTTTGGTATTTCATGGAAATATTGTAAAGAAATTAGCCCATAATGAAAATCAGTTATCTCTTGTAGGTTCTTTATTATTCACATAGACCTCTGACAATTTCTTAACAAAGAATAGTAATGGGGATGGAACCGCCACAGAAAGTAATCTACACAGGATTCTTCCATGTTTGGACAAGCACCTCTCTCACACCTTCATTGTTCTACTTTGGTTCACTAGTCGATGGACTACTTGGATTGTATTTTAATGTTCTCCTTCTTATGGCAGGTAGTCAGACAAAGAAGATGTAAAATCAATGGAAAAGAATGAAAATTGAGGGGGAAATGAATGTATCAGTATATATTTCTTAGGCTTCGTTTTTAGGTGTGACCACCCCCAATAACTCCTGCCATGTTACTCCTCATCTGGATGTTCCAAATCTCACTGGATTGAAATAGCCTTTACATTCTTCTTGTTCTATCAACACTATTGTTAATTAAAGTATTTACCAGTTTTCTGTTGTTTGCTCAACCCTAACCATGCTTTGATGAATACTACTTATCAAAAATTCACTTTATTTTAACCACTCTTCATGGATTTCAATTTAAGCCATCAATGACACTGATTATCATGAGTGCTGCATTTATATTACACACAGAACTAGAGTTATTTCTTTTCAATTCTCAATAAATTTAGCACAGCATCTACTTTATGGAAAAGAACTTCATTCATACTGCTTGAACAAATGAAATAGTGATCTTATGAATCAGTGAATGAATGAACGAATGATTTGACTTGGGCTTTCTAATATAAATAGATTTTCTTTCTTACTATATTACTAGGAGCAAGAGTAAGAGGATATGATGTTTGGCTAGACTATGAAAATCTCTAAGATGAATAGCTGCTGAAAATACATGGGACAAATGATATTGTACTTCGGTTAGCATTCACTAACCTGTAACTGAATTTCCAGTTTTGAGGTCAAAAGAAAGTTATGTACTATTTCATGCAACTGAAAAATAATAAATAATTATATTATATTTACATATATAATTATAGTAATATAATAAATAATTATAAAAATAAATAGATATTTTAAATGTCTATAATTGTTACAATGATCTCTTTAATATAACTATTTAAGATACATGTGAATATAATGCATGTATATATATATGTGTGTGTATTTTTAAACATATATCATGATCATTTTATAAGACAAATTGAGCTAAAGCTGAATTTCCCATTGTCATAAATACTATCAAAAGGTAAACATGCTAGGTTTTGTTTTCTATTTTATTTAATTATATTTTGTGGTGCTGTCAATTAATCCAAAGCGTTGTACAAATTAGATAAATATTCCACCACTGAGCCACATACCTATTCTATATTTATTATTGATAATTCATACTGCTATTATTTGGCATACATGCTAGTCCTTTGAATCCACTTACCTTTAAATAATATCAGAAAAATTGATGTATCAGGAAGAAATTTTGAAATTGGAAATTGTATATATGTTCAAGTATTATCTATACAAGGGTATAAGTGGAAGAAATTAGATCTAAGTTGAATATGCTTTTAAATACAATGGTTTTAATTTATATATTATTGTTTGTCTTGACAACTTACCATTTATGACTTTATAGGTAATAGTGAGATTTAAATAGGAGCACCTACAGTTATGGTAACATTGCACCTTTGCTTACATTGCAGAATAATATTGTGGATGTTTTATGATAAGATGTGGTAGGAAATGTTATGATTATAATGGGCTATCTGTAAAGTTTTCTTAACAAGGAAGTTTCAACTATTCTTTTATTTAAGAAAGAGTGGAGAAATTACTATTAATGGTTATGTAAACCTTCATTATCACTGTAACTTGTCTAGTAACTGATATTACCAAAAGAAATATAGCTACATTATATAACTGCGTTAATGATTTATATGCATTTAATTTTTTATTGTATGGAAAGATTCCCACTATGAAGTCCAGACTGTGATTTTGCTTTGTTTTGCATTGTATTAATTTGTTTTTATCTCTCCAATATCCCCACTTCACTTTTTTTCAGATTCATGTCTCGTGTGTGTGTGTGTGTGTGTGTGTGTGTGTGTGTACAAATGGACATATAAATAAAGCCTGCTTACTTCTTTTACTGCTGTCTGTATATGTACATTTTAAGGCCGAATATATGGTAATAGATGACCACTTAGGGGGCTCATCTTAGAGAAAAACTAAATCTCTTTTTAGTTGTTAGTAATTTCATGAAACTCCTCATATATAGGTGAGTCCCTGTCAGAATATTCTTTTTCTTGTTGCCATGATAACTAGTGTTGGTATTGTTCATATTTTGTTTAAGCAAACATATTTTTGAGATTTCATGTGTTAGCTTCCCTGCCATATCTAGAAGACATAAGACATAATTATGTAGCAGCATTCCTGCTCCACTGACTATTGAAATCTTTCCTTCACCTATTTTTCCTGAGCCTTAAGTGAAGGGAATGAGCTACAGATTTATTAATTTTTGTTACACAATCCACAATCAGTTGTTTTTTACATTTTAATTAGTTGTGCCCTCCTACCAGTCCTACCCAGCTATGAAGTATCTAAACCACAATGGCCATTATGGTTAAAGAGCCCTTAAAGGTGTAATACATTTATATTTGATAGTGGCCCACAGCTTTCTAATTAGAGATAAGGAAAAATCAACAGTAGGGAAATCATGTTTTCTACTGTAAACATAGATAATCATCAGTTGCTAGTGAGGTCATAGGTCTTAGATGAGAATGTACTACTGCCATGTTACATAAATTAGCCTGTACTTAAATTCTACATTATCCATGCATGTCTACCACCATGCATGTTGTTTTAATGAATACTCTGAGAGACTCACTATTCCAAATATTCAGTATATTCAATTGCTATTAAAGTTTTTCTAAGATTTTCATGATTTCTGTTTTTTGATAACATTAGACAAGTCATAAAAATTCCTAGTTGAATGGTATCTGCCAAGTAGAAAACTGCTAAGCATGCATCATTCCACTCTAACTGACCTACTGTTGGAGAAGGGATGGTTGTTGGTTCCTGGCCACCTGACTAGTTAGACCTAAAATAATAACATAGAAACTGTATTAATTAAATCACTGTTTGGCCCATTAGCTCTTGCTTCTTATTGGTTAACCCTTATATATTAATTTAACCCATTTCTATTGATCTGTATATCGCTACGTGGCAGTGGCTTACTGGCAAAATTTCAGCATGTCTAACTGTGGCGGCAGCTCCATAGCTTCTCTCTGACACTGCCCTTCTTTCTTCTAGCATTCAGTTTAACTTTCCCTGCCTAGCTCTGTTCTCCTATAACTCTACTATAGAGCCCAAAGCAGTTCCTTCATTAATGATATTCACAGCATACAGAGGGAAATCCCACATCACCTCCCCTTTTCTGTTTAAATAAAAAGGAATGTTTTAACTTTAACATAGTAAAATTACATACATAGGAGAAAACATACAAGATTACATCAAGCAAGAATTACAGTTACAATATTTATATCTATTCTATCTTTTAACATAACTAAAGAAAACTATAATTATAACTATAAATACTTCAACTCCATGAAGACTTCAGAAGGATATAATATTACCTAAGTAAACAATAAGTTCATCATAAGTAACTTCCAAAGCTCTAGAATTAACAGAGACATCTCACTGCCTAGACAGTTACCCAAGGTTCTTCTGTACCATTTGGGCCCTACAGGCCCATAATATCCAGCAGACTTTTGCACGAAGCAAGAAATCCCAAAGACAGGTCTGCCTAGATTGGCAGTTTGCCAGCTCCTTTTTTCTGTGTCCTGCAGAATGTCTTGCAGACTCTTTCAGGAATCAGGAACACTGAAGGATGGTCTCACCTTTAGGCAAATTCAGCAGTCATTTCTCTGTGGGTCTTGCATGTCCAGTTTGCCCAACATACTGTCAAGCAGTCCAGGCAAGGACAGTTTGGCTAACAAACTCCATAAGGATCCTCTTTGATGCCCATCTTCCTTTTGAAGTAATTGGTGCTGTCAGTAGCAGATGTGACTCATTGTCATGAAAAGTTCTAATCTCTTAAAATATTTTAAATGCCATATTATGTAGTCTTTGATAGGTTTGAAGAATGCCTATCCATCTAAAATATATATTTGTCTATCTAGAAAATCTAACTAACACGACTATAAGCTTGACTATTATAGATGATTATCTATTAACTTATATTTCTTAATTATACATTACATTTTTATGAGCTGAAAAAACACAATACCTTAATCAAGAGCAGAAATATACATATAAGAGAATTGACCTTAAATTTGTTTCAATAAATAAAGATTCATACCAATGCAAATCTCTATAGAAAATCTCCCTTTAAATGTAAACAAACATATATAGACAATATTTGGGAATATGGGTGCAGTTCTATCCAAACTTCTTCCTGCTATTTTTTGACAAAGTAATTTTTTGAGGGATATTCAAGGCAACCTTTCTGGTAGTATTTGTCCATCAAACCACATTAGCTTGGAATGAATCAACAGGTTCTCTTCCTCTGTGGAAACAAAAGAAGAACCTCTTTTCCAAAGCAACATATCCTTAGACCAAAATTCTGAAGTCAAGATACCTTTATAATACACATGGTGGTTTAGCTTAGCAGCCCATACAATGAAATGTCT
Source organism: Ondatra zibethicus (assembly GCA_004026605.1). Taxonomy (NCBI): domain Eukaryota; kingdom Metazoa; phylum Chordata; class Mammalia; order Rodentia; family Cricetidae; genus Ondatra; species Ondatra zibethicus. The sequence continues at coordinate 9,806 of PVIU01021685.1, forward strand.
TTCTGTACTTAGCTCCTTCACAGTCAAAAAATTAAAAGAAAATACAATAGTATACATAATCCAGATTTTCTGTGAATTTTTCATCTTTACATGGCTTTTTTTTTACTCCTTTTAATCTATGACTGACTGTACTCTGTCTCTTTAAAGACTTTACCTTTTTATTTAACCATTTATTTCTTTTTTATAAGTCTCTATACTCTTTCTTCTCTCTCATAAGCCTTCATACATTAATCCAACACTGTGACCCATTTAGAGGTCTTTTATATCTGAATCTGTCCTATTGTGTATCTGCAATTCTTTACTGTCCATTAGCACTTCTTAAAATGCTAAGTTCTTCTTAAAAACTTAAGCTGTGCCATTGCTAGGGGAAATACAGCACTTCCTGCTTGCCCTGCCCAGTTCTTCATTGAAGAGCTGCTCACTGCCTCCGGGAGCCATGCACAATGCCCCATCTCTAGGCACACAGCCAGTCTATGTTACCACCAAGCAAGCCTTAGCACATTGCTCACAAACCCTATTCAAAAGCTCCATGTCCATATCTTCAGAAAGAATCAAAGTCTCTGCTGGCACTACAGCCCAGAAAGCCAGCAGTTCCAAAACAGCATGGCTTTTTTCCATCTATTGCTGAATCAGGAAATCCTGTCGTAAAGGAGATGCAGCACGCCACCAGCAAACAGCAAGAAGCTGTGTTAAACTCTATATTTTTCTGTCTAGAATTCTTTTTCAAGCCTTCTCAAGTTTTAAGTGGATTTTGTTCAACCATGTTGGTAAGGAGGCTGCTTGTTTGTTGGGTGCCAATTTGTTGGAGAAGGGACACTTGTTGGTTCCCAGCCACCAGCCTATCTTAGACTAGAAATAATCACACAGGAACTCTATTAATTAAATCACTTCTTGGCCTATTAGCTCTAGCTTCTTATTGGCTAACTCTTACATATTAATTTAAACCATTTCTATTCATCTGTGTATCACCACATGGCAGTGGCTTACTGGCAAAGTTTCAGCATGTCTGACTCTGGTAGGAGCTCCGTGGCTTCTCTCTGACTCTGCCCTTCTTTTTCCCAGCATTCAGTTTAGTTTCCCCTACCTAGCTCTGTTTCCCTACAGCTCTCCTACAGTCCCACAGCAGTTCCTTTATTAACCAATGATATTCACAGCATACAGAGGGGAATCCCACATCAGCCTACAGCAAGATTCATTCTACAAACACCAACAAAATGATAATCTAGAATTATTAACTATATGAAGGATTGTATTCACCTGCTCTCTAAAATCTTTCTGTAATTTCTTTATTTTTAACTATAGGTTTATCCTAAGATAAAGAAAAGGTGTTATAGATATTAAAAGGAAGATATGTTTTACTTTTAACAGACAGCTTGCTCAATAAATCACTTTCAATATTTAATTAATTTATAAATCCATTATTTGTGAATATTTGCTTGAATATGTAACCATTAAAAGGAATATTGACACTATAAGATGTAGTAATAAATGATTAAAAATTATTTATGTTTCCATTATCTGTCCACTTATATAACACCTTTGAAGGCATCTATATCTTTTATTGAAGTTCTAAAAATAGTATATATTTTGAAACTACTGGTTTTACTCTTTATTTAAAATAATCTTTAAGTAATTTTCAGAACTGAAGAAACCTGGACACTGTTGACATTTCTACAAAAGAAGAACCCCTTATTTCAGGTCTCCTTGAACATGAGCTTCCTGTACATAAAGAGCTTTCTTGAAATTCACCTGCCTATTGAATAATATGTATCTACTTACTATGTTGGTAAACACCATTGTTAAAAAGATAAATACAGTTTTTATAACTGTCTTGTGTATATTGTGACAAATGTCCAGTTCCATAAACAAAGAATCAATGCCACTATAAAGCAGCAATTTTTCTGCTGTGTCTGATATTTACTTTTCATTTATTGAATATTTCACAGTAAACTACTGAAAGCATACCTTATTTGTAACTTGATGTAACTTGGCTGTGAGGGTTTTTATTCTCTACATTCTAAGTAAGAATATATTAAACCATACTCTTCTGAAAATCATTCCCTTGTCAAGGATTTATTGTCAATGTGTTATTAGTTGAAGTTCACAGTCTTTAATTTTACATGTGATTCCCTGACTTCTTATCTGTTCAACTTTATCTCTCATTATTTCCCAAGAATAAATTTTGTCTCAATCAGGTGACTTTTCTCAAGATTAAAATTATAGTATAAATAAATGCTTCCTTTAATCTTTCTTTTTCTTTATGCAGTTTCGCCTCTGACAGCATAGCTTGCATTTACAAACTTTCATGCTTTTAATCAATCTTCCCATGGCATGAATCTTAAAGAGCTCTGATAAAGACTGGCACAAGCATGGATTATTTTCTTGTATGATGGGCCTGCTGCATGCTGTATCCTTCAGAGCCTCCCAATGCAGTCTTGTTCACAGTCCTGGGGATGATTTGCTTCTCTATCAGGAATGATGAGGGAGCTCAAAAATTCAACTGGCAAGTATTGACAGATCAATTTCCTTTTGGGTACTTTAACAAACCAGTGTTTGCTTCCAAGCTGAGCTTTTGGTAAAGAGACCTTGAATCAATAATAAAGCTTTATATATATATTAGTTGTTCTTCGATCAAAATGAGGGGCTAGGAATATATGGCTATTTATTATACATGAGTTCAGTAGATAAATGGAAAGTATAGGAACCAAAGAAATGGGTAATTGTGAAGGAAATGTGTATATATAAACATCTCTAAAAATTGTTTATAATACAAGCTTGTAATTTTGTTGAAGGTGTGATGCTTAGGTATTTTATTGGTTGGGTTTTTGGCTTTCTTTAAATTCATATAAGGTAACTTCACAGAAGAAATCAGGTTTTATGACCTTTCTCACCAACAGAAGCAGATAGCTACATGGCTGATTTCACCTAATGAAAAGATTTATTGTTATATTGAAGTAAAAATGTGATAAATGTATTTCCTAATTCAACCTTTCCCAACCTGCATATGTCACATTTCAATCAAATTCAAATGACTGCCAAGCGATGATTTTATTCACTTGAACTACTCCTAAAAGGGTAGAAATATAAATATTAAGGAGAACAAAATATAATCTCTATTAACTCTGGAAGGAAAGAACATGGCTTTTAATTGTTACTTTAAAATTCTAAGAAAAATATTAAACTAGCTAGTCTTTCTCTTTTTTATAATAAAGTAAATACAATAAGATGAAACAAAAATTAACACTTTGAAATTGGTCTAAACAAGCAAAGAGAAGGAAAAGAGCCCAAGAAAAGGCACAGGAAGCAAAGACCCAGTCTTTTGCACATTCAAGAATTCCATAAAACACTAAACTGGAATCCACAATATGTACCCAAAAGTCCTAAAGGATAAAAAGGTAAAAATATATAAATAAAAATTTAAAGTGACAATATAAAAGTTATTTTTAAAAAAGGAAAATCCATGACACAACATAGTAAGAGATCTCCAAAGAGGCACGTGGGTTCATTCTCTGTTGGCCACCCACTGCTGTGTGTGTGGCTAACACATATGAGTAATTTTTTCCCAGTGAAGCTACCTTGGAGGGAACTATATTTTCATTTCAAGCTGTTGTAAATTGGAGATGGCCTTTGTGTTATGGATAGAACATATGTATCTTTCTCCTTTCTGTTGTAGGACCACATCTGGTACAGAACCATGTAGGCCTTGTGCATTCTACCTATAAGTTCACAGTATGTGGATCCTTTTGACATTGAAGTCCTTGTGTTCTTCATATTTCCAGCTAGAGTTCTCTTTTGGTCTTTCTGCATCTTCTTCCACAGGGTTCTTACAACCTACACAGGAGTGATTTGATGGAGATCGCACATTTATTTATTTTTTTATTGAAATTGAGTGTTTCAAGCCCAATCCATAGAACCTCAAAGTTTAAGTATAGTGTAAGAGGTTAAGAGGAAACAGATCTCCTTGGAAATGGAAATAGAAAAGATAAGTATGGATGAATGCACTTATCTCCTGGGGTAGGCCTTAAGTCAAACCAGATGTTAGCTGCTTATTCTCACAACATTTGTGCCACCATTGCACTGCATGCCTTGAAGGCGGGACACTGTAGAAGAAAGGGTTTGAGGTTGTGCTGTCTTTAAGTTTCTCCTTGGGAGGCATGCAGAGTATTTTCCTGTAGCAAAGGCTTTAGCACATAGGGATAAGACTCCACATAGGCATCAACTTGAATTATTCATATCAGTGAGTTCTGTAGGGGTTATCTTCAGCAACTTGCTTAAGCTATCCATTTGTGGACATCAACGTATAATCATAGCAGTAGACTGGGAGGTTTAGTGGTTCCCATGGGACTCTTTAGGAAAAAAATCAAATAACTGCAACCCAGACCCAGTACTGAAAGTTTTATTGGGTAACATGAGATATCCTGTTAGGGCTCTGTCTTCGCCATTATTTGGCAATTTCATTCACACTACCTTCATATATATAATGTACTAGGAAGCTTCTACTGCATTAGTATTCTTTATTACACATCAAATGTCCCTTAATTGTAGCTGTCTTTCCTTCTATTCCCTCCCTCATCTCTCTCAGGCCTTCCATTCTACACTTATTTCTTTGGTTTCAGTCCCCCATGCCATAGATAATTATCTTTTCTATTTCTCTTTCCTAGGAAGATAAGAAATTATTTTTCCCAGTCTCTAACTATATATTATCCATTGTGGTTTTCCATATTGAGTTTGTTTATCTTCGACTTAATAGCTAATTTCTATACTTGGCTTTTTGGGTCTGGGTTACCTCACTCATGATAATTTTTTATAATATTATCTACTTACCTGTGAATTTCATGATTTCAAAAATTTAAAAACTGATAATAAAACATTGTGTAAATGTACCACATTGTTTTTGTTTTGTTTGTTTGTTTGTTAATTATCTGTCTTCTGTTGAGCTAATCTAGGCTACTTTTTCTAATTTCAGGCTATTATTAATAGAGCAGCAATGAATATGGTTGACCAAAAGTGTTTCTGTGTTAGGATATAGCAGCTTCTGGGTATCTGACCAAGAGAGGAAGATGAAGTAGATTAATTGTCACCTTCCTGAGGAACCACCACAGTGATTTATAGGGGGACTGTACAAGTTTGCATTCTCATCAGTGACGGATGAGTGTTGGCCTAACACCACATTCTCGCCATCATGAGCTATCACTTCTTTTTGCTTGTTTGTTTGTTTTGATCTTATATATTCTGAAATGTAGCAGATGAAATATTAGTGTAATTTTGGTTTGCATTCCTTGATGGCTTAGAATGTCTACTCTTTCCTGAAGCTTTTCTCAGTCATTTGAGTTTCCTCTTCTGAAACTTTCTGTGTTCCATTTTAAAAAGTAGGTTATTTGGTCTTGGATATCTTGACTCTGGAGTTATTTATATATATTGGATGTTAGCTCTCTATCTCATGCATAGTTGGGAAAAATATTTTCACATCCTGCAGGCTACTACTTTTTCTGAATGATGATGGCCCTTGTCCTGTAGAAACTCTTTGATTTCCTGAGGCCCCATTTGCTAATTGTTTATCTTAGCACCTACAATAAAGATGTTCTGTACTGGAAGTCTTTTTTGTGTGGTTGAATTCTAGGTTATTTCTCATTTTCTCATCTATCAGAATCAGTCTATCTGGTTTTTTGTTGAGAGAGTGAAAATCTGAAGCTTGCCTATACTTTGCTGATCTATTTGTTTCTCACCTTGGGCCCCAAGGAAAGGCTGCTGGACTTGGGGCTTGAGGTAACAGGATGAGTGGACAGGAATATTCAGGAAAATCTACACTATCTCCTAGACATAGGGACAGAAAGAAATAGGAGGTCATATGAGGCTGTATGCTACAGAGAGGGCTGTGTGACTAAGTTATTGGATTTGAAAGAAAGGAGAGGTAAATATCTGCAGTTAAGCTATCTGCTTCCCTGCCCAAGAGCATCCTGTTGGTTCCTGGGGAGTGCCTACTGGAATTTGGGGTGTGGATAAAGCAATGAATGTGGGGAAGCACGTTTGGAAGGGAAGATAACTTTGAGCTGCTGGAGTCGTCTGCAGAAGTTGTTCTGCTCCAGATCTGGGGATGAGACTCGGGCATTATATTTGGAGGAACAGAAGGAGAGATGAAAAACTAAAATTAGCCTCTTTGCTTCCCTTGTTAAAGTTCCTGTTCTTTCAAAGAAGAAAACTAGCACAGATTTCTCAACAACTAAGAAAAGTTAATACACATATCATTTTAAAATGGAGGAAAGACAATAACTGGGATTATAAATCACATTATTGCAACACTTTTTTAATTTAAATTTCAGTGTGTGTGTGTGTGTGTGTGTGTGTGTGTGTGTGTATGAGCACACACATGTATATACATTCCATAGTGCTTACATAGATGTCACTGAACAACTTGAATTCATTGGGTATCATGCTGACCTCAGGTCATCAGGTGAGACAACAAAAGCCTTTACTCACTGAGGCATCTCATGAGCCCTTCTTATTTTATATAATACTCTTCATCTACATTTTACTGATTCAGAAATGCATGTTGTTTAAAACTCAGATTGGTGAGTCTATGAGAAAATGTACTCTTATGATAGGGGATCTAGACAAGAAATAAGGCTGAAAGGGTTAGAAAACAAGGAAGGATTGATTTGACTTATCTACTATAGAAAAAAAGGAAAATTTTATACATGCATTTATTAACCAAATGTATTGTTCAATCAATGATAGTATACAGTACAGTTCTTTAAATTAAAATAAGCTTGGTAAATAGGAAGTTAGGAATTTGCTGAGTCCTATTCATAACTTAATTTAAATTTTACTAATTGTTTAACTAGGATTAGTCAATACATATAAAAATACAGAGCCAGGGGGTGGTGGTGCATGACTTTAATCCCAGCACCGGGGAGGCAGTGGCAGGCAGATCTCTGTGAGTTCGAGGCCAGCCTGGTCTACAAGAACTAGTTCCTGTAATTTGACTACAAAGCTACAAAGAAACCCTGTCACAAAAAAACTGAAATAAGCACTCAAAAAACAACCAAACAAAAATAACAATTTATTATACAGGTTTGACTCAGTTGACTCTTGAAATACAGAAATATTGTGATCAGCCATCAAAGACACAGAAGGCCAGGAAAGACAGTACTGTAGAGTCTCATTCCTGGAACTGGAATCTTAGAGATGATGGTAGTTGCATAATTTATGATTTAAGTACAAATTTCTAAGGAAAAGAAGAACTGACACTGAAGGACAGGAAACAGATTGTTTAGTACAAACACAGAGAACAAATTTGACCTTCTCTGCCTTTTGTTTTGTTTTGTATTTTAGTCTTATCTATATAAGGACAGATAAGATTCAGTCACACTGGTTATCTTATTTGATATGGCTACAAATTCAAATGTGAATTTTTACTGAAAGCAACCTGACAACCACATCAAGAGATATGATTCTATGAACTATCTGGAAATCTGATTGTCCCATTTAATTGAAATATGGAATTAGCCTTCTTTCTTTTTGATGCATATATATAAAATGTCAAAATTGTTCTGTGTGCTACATAAAATTCCATTTATTTATAGTACTATAATAAGTATGTATAACAGGTATTATTAGTTGTCAAATTGGCTTCTTCTGGGTTTAAAAAAAACACAAGAGGTTGGGTACACCAAAAAGTGAGTTTCCTAGATTGAATTATTTGAAGTGGGAAGACCTACCTTGAATCTGGATCTTCTGAGGGAGAAGATCCACTTTAAATCTGGTTACACCTTTTGCTGGCATCCTCAGTAAAGAATATGGAAGAAACTCTTGATTTTGTCTGCTTGCCCTCACTTTTGCTAGTAAATTGATTTCTTTGCTAGTATTGCAGCCTAGTTCTTCAGGATTCTAGGGTATACTGAAGACTAGTTGAGACATTGAGCCTCATTAAATGAAAAACTATTGGATTCTTGAACTTTCTTTTGAAAGACAGCTATTGTTGAACTAGTTGGACCACATTCTGTAAGCCACTCTACTAACTACTTCACATCTCTGGATATATCTATATCGATATCTATATCATCTATATCTATATCTATCTATGTATATTGAGAGAGATGATAGAGATAGAGATATGTGTGTATGTATATACTTGTTCTACATACCTCTATGTATTTATTCTATCAGTTCTATTCCTCTAGAGAATCTTGATTTTCATCTCAGTCAAAAGCAAGGAAAAAAGAAGTGTAGTGAAGTTTTTTACTCTCAAAGCTGCCTCCCCATGATGCACTTCCTCCAGCAAGGCCACATCTCCTCAAACTCATCACAGGATGCCACCAACTAGAAACCAAAGTATTCAAATACTTTAGCCTATAGGACATATTCTCCTTCAAACTGCACATAGTGTTATATTATGTTATGAACTGTTACAAATCAAAATTAGCAGACCCACCAATGAAGTACAGTGAAACATTGCCACAAATTACTTCATAGGGCTGGGAAGCTCCATGGTAGATTGTTTATCTTGCATGCATGGAGCCCTAGGTTCAATTCATATTCACTTTTCCTCAAAAAGAAAGACTTAAAGGTATCGTGGATTATTTTCACTTTTATAATTTACCACTAGTTTACCTCTTTATCATAAGGATGTACTTGTAACTTATCTACCCAATTTGAAATACCATAATATATGACTTATTATAAACAAAAGGCAGTATGCTCTAAACACTTAGAAAGTTATTAAACAAATGCAATTGCATTGTGGGTAAGCATCATATATTGCATTATTAATGAAGACAATGATGATGGTAATTATGAATGCTAATTAGAGATTGAGTGTTTATTATGTGCTTACACTATCTTAAATGCTTAATATTCATTTGCTATCATCCACAAAGGACACATAAAAATCTTGTAGCCATAACACATTGTAACTAGAATTTGGGGAGTTTCAAGATTTATTCACATTATTTGAATCTAGATCTGCCTCCAGAAACATTTCACAATTTTATTTTGATAGTACAATATTTACTGCAAATTCATAGACAGATTTATTTCTTTATCAGAAGATATTTAAAAAGAAAGCCCAAGGATATTTTGGAAAATACTACTTTGTTTTTCTAATATCTCAATGAAAAAGGAAACAAATGCATTCAATAATATGTTGCCACTAACTGTGCCCTATAAGACATAAAAAGAAAAGTAATATTAACATTTCAAATTCAATAGGTCAAGCAAAAACACATTAATAAATTAAATATATGTTTTAATATTTCTATTTCCACAATAATTTAAATAAGACCTATAATAATTAGGGTTCATGTGTGTGTGTGCACATGCAGAAACCAGAGAAGGAGAGTGAGTGTCCTGTTCACCTTATACTCTTGAGACTGTCTCACCAATCCTGCATAAACATGATGTTTTACTTGAGTCCTGAGGATTTAAATTCAGGTCTTCATGCTCAAACAACATGCATAGTTGCTATCTGAGACAACTCCAAAGAACTTCCTTTTCTAAGAGTTGTGATAATTTAATCATTTCCACAGAGTTCATTTTTACTTAAACTCATGAGTTTTGATGGCTTTTTTTATCATATTACATCTAAATTTAATTAATAAAATTACCGATACACTTTATTAGGACAAATAATTTTATCACTGAATTGTTTATGGCTGATGACATCCACAAAATAATTTTTTAGTTTACTTCTCTTGAGAATCTTATAGAATTAAATGATTTTCACTGTATTCCTAAATATTTTCATCACTTTTATTTGACCAGGATAAAATGAAAATGTGAGTTTCATTACCACATTTACCAAATAAATGTCATTACAAAGTCTACTACATTAATGCCATTCATTAATGAGTGTTTATCATTATGGGTTCTCAATATTACCAAAGTGATTATTATACATTGGCAATGTAAGTAAGAATTCACTATGAATCTTCTACCCAACAACATTGCTGAAGGTGTTTGCCAGTTGTAGCAATTCCCTGGTAGAGTTCTTAGGGTTTCTTAAGTATGCTATTAAATTATCTGCAAATAGAGAAAGTTTGACTTCTTCTGTTCAATTTGTATCTCCTTCATCTCCTTTAGTTATCTTATTCCTCTAGCTAGAACTTCAAGTACTATGTTAAATAGATATGGAGAGAGTGGACAGGTTTGTCTTGGTCCTGATTTTAGTAGAATTGTTTTGAGTTTCTCTCTATTTAATTTGATGTTGGCTGTTGAATTGTTGTATAATGGACTTCATTATGTTTATGGATGTCCCTTGTATGCCTAATCACTCCAAGACTTTTGTCATAGAGGGATATTAAATTTTGTCAAATGGTTTCTAGGATCTAATGAGATGATCCAGTGATTTTTCTATTTCAATTTGTTTATGTGCTGGATTACATTGACAGATGTCTGCATGTTGAAACATCCTTGAATTTCTGGAATAAAACCTACTTGATCATGGTAGATAACTTTCTAATGTGTTCTTGGATTTGTTTTCCAGTATTTTGTGGAGTAATGAGTCTTTATGTATCATAGTAATAGGGTAACTGTGGCCTCATAAATGAATTGGCAAATGTTGCTTCTGTTTCTTTTTTTTTGTTAAATAATTTGAGGAGTATTGGACTTAATTATGCTTTGAAAGTCTGGTGGACTTAAGCCCTAAAACCGTCTGGCCCTCGGCTTCTTTTGGTTGGGAGACTTTTAGCAATTGCTACGAGGATTCATAAGGGCAGAACCAAGCACGGCTGACAAGGAAAGTCAATGAAATGATTCCTAATCTTCTTCTGCTGTACTCATAGATGAGTGCCTAGCCCAATTGCCATTAGAGAGATTTCCTCCAGCAGTTTATGGGGCAGATATAGAGACACATAGCCACACATTAGGTGGAGCTTGGGGAACCCTACAGAAAATGAGAAAGGATTATAGGAGCCAGAATGGCTGAGGACACTAGGAAGACATGACCTACTGAATCAACTAAGCAGGGGGCCTTATAGAGGTTCATAGAGACTGAATGGGCAAGCAAGGACCTTGCATGGTTCTGTATGTAATCCCTCTGTATGTATGCTGTGGGGATTTTTGTTGGACTCCTAACAGTAGGAGTATGTGTGTGTGTGTGTGTGTGTGTGTCGGGGGGAGGGGGTTGTTTCTGACTCTTTTGCCTGCCTGTGGGACCCTGTTCCTTTTACTTGATATCCTCGACCAGTCTTGACATATGGATTTGTGTCTAGTCTTATTGCATCTTGTTATGCCCTCTTCATTTGATATCACTGGGAGGTCTGTATTTTTTTTTGTAATGTTTTAAAGGAAATGGAGAAGTAGTGGATCTGGGGGAGAGAACTGGTATGGGTGGACTGGCAAGACGGTAGAGACGGGAGGCTGCAGTTGGGATGTATGTGTGGGACAAGACTAAATTAAAAAAAAATAAAGCTAGTAGTTACATTAAAAAAATCCATGATTGTATATCAGATTACTTTATGAAATCATGATGTATAAAATATCTTCACAGCAGAAAAATAAAAAAAGACAAACTAAACATTAGTGTTCCAAAAAAACAATACTTGAATATTTTATTTTAAATCTTTAAAATCTGTGTCCTTCATTACAATTTTGTAAAAATTACTAATAATTTGTTTTATTTGTACAAATTGTACAAATAAACTTTCTTTATGATACAATAGTCAAGACATTTAAAAAGTATATTTTACCAAAAGAGTTTCAAAATATTATATATTTTATTATATATATAAAATATTATATATGTTGCATATTCATACAACATACTTATTTTTAAATTATATAAGTATTTTCTTTGACCCTATGAATGAAGATGTTGTCCTCATGTTACAGGTACATTTATTCCTAGTTACAATCTACATTTTAAATGTAAAGGTTCTCCTTATTTTGGTAGAGCATTTACTTTTTTTATAATTTACAACCAAGTTTTTCATGACTTTATGTTTAATAACATTTTCTTTTATAATGTAGGAAAGAGAAAAATCTTTCCTCCTTGGCAATATGACCTGTTTTAGAGACAAATTCTGAGGGGAGAGGACTGTAGGTAGTGAAAATCAGCCTGAGATGGAACCACGATCAGCTGCAAAGGTACTGAAGGTGTTTTACTGTGTAAGGTTTTACAAGAATTATTTGAAGAGTGTGTACAGTCTACAAAACTTGAAGAAGAGGATTATCAGGGTCATGCTACACATTTCATGATGAAATCTTCACCTATGTTTTGTGCACAGCACCCTTGCATGTGATAGTAATAAATATTGGAAATAGATATGAGTATGGATGGCATTTCTTTTTAAGATTGTTAATTAAGGACCCTTGTGAGTTTTAATTTTTGAAACCCTTACACCTTTCCACAGTAAACTTGTTTTCCATGTCTCTCCATAAGCCTTCTGTTTCTTACATTCAAGACAAAAGAAGAAAACATGATTATGATATGCTAAAATAAATAAATACTAAGCATTTACCTTTCTTGTTTTATATGAAAATTATTTTGTTCTTGTTTACAGATATAAAATCAAATCTAAAGTCTTTAATTTTTCTTATTTTTAGAATTGCTAATTTAATTAAAAATTAAAATAATTAAATTGAAAAATTTACCATATTATGTTTGTTCAAATTTTAGGAACTTGTTCGGCAAGTATTTGACTAATATGATCCTCCCATGCTTGTTTAGTTCTGTGTATAACACCCTCTTCAATAATATGCCTTTAAACAGTTCAAAGAACCTGTTCATAAGGCTTACCTTTCACCTATATACTAAAACAGTAGTTCTCAACCTTTGGGTCACGACCTTTATGGAGGGTCAAAAATACCTTTCACAGAGGTCACATATAAGATATTTTACAAATCAGATATTTACATTATGTTTCATAAGAGTATCAAAATTATAGTTATGAATTAACAATGAAAAACTTTTATGTTTGGGTTCACCAGAACATGGGGAAAAGTATTAAAGAATTCAGCATTAGAAAAGTTTAGAACCACTGTCCTAAAAGGAAATATTTATCAATTTAAAGTCATGACAAGCATGATTTTGAGATATACAAATGTAAATGTTTAGGCAACGTATAAATAATTTTATATTTACATGCAAATTTTAACTAGAGGACTCTACTGTTCAAAAGAATTAACTTGCATATTAATTCAAAGATTGTGAATGAGGAACAAAATATAAATAAAAACAAAAGAACATGATAAAATCACTGTATCAATGGAACAAGTTTTAAGAACATAGTTTTTCAGATAAACTTTATATTTAATGCAATATTTACTTTATTTAATATAATTTTATAATAAAAGTTTACTTTTGGACCAGAAATGCTATGTTTATCCTCAAAATAATCTTTATCAGCTTAGTGTGTATTTGGAAATGAAAATTTTACAGTATAAGTAAGCCCGCTATCACTATTTATCTAACGGAAAGAAAATGATTTCAGTAAAGATAAGTGAGTTCTTTGTCATCTCTCCAAATATGTTTAAATACATTATAAAGGCATTGCCTCAGTATGTTACAGAAATTTATTATATTAATAAGGTGATAAACTATATCATTTCTGAGGTATATTATCCCTGGTAACATTCCAGATATTATATATTATTTCTATTTTAATATTAAAGTTGGAGAAAATAAAATATAACTTACCCATTATTTGTGAATTAGCAAAATATTAATGTTTTGTTTAATTTCTAATATAATTTTTATGGAATACTATAGAACTGAAATTTCCAAAATGTGCTGTATGCCAGCAAACACCTAATATAGGGAATACATAACCTGTAGCATTCAGTGCAATATCTCTGACCCTACCCATACCTACCAAGGTCACATATTCAGTGCCCATAGCAAAATGTCATTTGATTTCTCATCCTTTCTATTTGGTTTAGGTATAAAAACCCTTAATGTGATCACAGTTTATCAAAGGAATCAACTTCAAGCTTTTTATTGCAGTCTAGGAGAGTCTTCCTAATGCAGGCAAACTGCATTAGAAGAAAGACACTGAGTCACGTGCAAGAAAGTAATCCAGAAGCACAAATGTCTGTGTTAACATGAGAAAGAAATGAAAACAACTAAAATATTTCTGGAAATTTAATACTTTATTGTGTTTGGAAATTAATAGCAATGCTTAAAGAAGATTAAGAAAATTTTTATTCCATTTGCTTTTATCAAGGTGTATTTGTTTGTGTGTGTTTGTGTGTGTGTGTGTGTGTGTGTGTGTGTGTGTGTGTGTGTTTGTACATATTCAAACCCAGAAGATAGTGTAGTGTTCCATTAAGGTGTAGTTATAGGTGGTCGTTAACTTCTCAAAGTGTATGTTGGAATTGAACTGAACTCATGTACTCTGTAAGAGTAATAGACTCCAAAGCAGCATTTTTCAACCTGTAGGTCACAAATGACCCTTTCACAGGTATAGGAAGTTAAGGCCTACCAGGCCAAAAGCAACCTGGCACTTCAGAGGTCCTGACAGTGCTTAAGGAGCAACCTAGTGGTATTTCCTGAGTGCCTAGCAACCGGTGCTGTCAGAGGTCCTGATTGTGCCTAGCCAATGAGGGACAAGCATGAGATGTCAATTATGAAAGGATCAGCGTGCCTGGGTGCTGGGAGGGTTTATAAGTTCTTCCTGTTGTTAAAGAAATGAATCTACTGAACACTGACTCCCTGTGTCTCTGTTCATTGACATAGCACCTTCCCACCCCCTTCTCTGAGGAAGACATTAGGGCCCATTTGGAACATTTGGAACCTGAACCAGGGACTTCTAACAGGTTTTGAGCTTGTGTTTTGCCTGGGAGAGGTTCTAGTCATCTTCTTCTCCTCACTCGCTCTGCTGCACAGCACCCCCAGCATAGTGTGTTTTTGGCAAAAAGGGCCCTCAGTGCCTTTGGTGGATAAGTACTAGGACTCCCATCCTTTCCTATTTTTGAAAATCTCCTTGGTCCCTTTGGCCAGTAAACGTTGGAGCCCTTAACTTTTTCTTCTTTTGTGTTGTCTGTCACGTTTGTATGCCCATTCAGGTAAGACGGCACATGTTTTCTGTTTCAGTTCACCCCACATCCCCATATAAGGGCTGACCCCTCAGGAGGTGGAACGAAGGCTCAGCTCCAGAATGCAATCCCTCATCCATAGATACCATGTGGGCATACAACTGTGACCTAAAGAAACACAGACGTTTCCCACTAATCACAAGACATAAAGGTCTGATACAGTTTCCCACCCCTGTTGATCCTGCTTTCCACCTCAGAGGGTGCTGATAGGAAGGGTGGAGTCACGTCATCTTTGGACGTGCCATGTTCACCTCAGCAGAGAGAAGTGAGTTTCATGGAAGCACAGGAGATGAGGGCCCAGAGGCTGATGCTGACCAGGCCTGAGGTCTGTGAGCTGTGACTGGTGTGATCTTCCTGCCGGCCTGAGGTCTCGGGGTGCTGTCTGAACCTTAGGGGTAGGTGACACTGAGGCATAGAGTCAGAGGTAATCGACTTCTCTAGCCTGGTGTGCAAGCTGAAGACTTCCGGTGCCTGGCTCCTTTCATGTAAGCAGCATAGGCATCTTCCCTGGTGCAGGACACAGTACACAGGTCACAGTGAAG
This sequence comes from Ondatra zibethicus, assembly GCA_004026605.1. Classification (NCBI taxonomy): domain Eukaryota; kingdom Metazoa; phylum Chordata; class Mammalia; order Rodentia; family Cricetidae; genus Ondatra; species Ondatra zibethicus. The sequence goes on from PVIU01021685.1 coordinate 25,378, forward strand.
GCTCTGGGAGCATCTCAGAACTGCTGAGCAGTGCGCCTGTCATCTGAGCTGCCTCCTTCTTCCACTGCTCCAGTCCTTCCAGGTGATCGTGATAGGTCTGCAGCCTTGACCCTCAGACCTCAGAGTGGTGCATAGAGGGTGGCTTGGGTCCTGTTTTGGGCTTCAGAACCTGTTCAGTAATGGCAGCATGTGTCTGGGAAAGCCGGGGTCCCAGAGCTTGAGGCCTGGGCCATCTCACCTGTCTGAGCCTGCTGGAGCTGTCTGGGATTACTGCGGCTTCTACGTGGCCGCTGGGACTCTGGTGGTTGATCTGAGCAGTGGGACCATGGGCCTGGCCTGCAGAGTGAGTTTGCAACTGGCTGCTCCAGTGTGTCCTCACAGCTCCTGGTCCCCTTTGACTCTCAGCTGCTGGGGGGTGTGTGCAGCAGCGGCCACAGCTTCATGCTGCTGCCTCTGGTGCTTGGACTTCTCCGCTGGTGCTGCCAGAGCACGGCCTCAGCCCTGACACCTGTCATGTATTATATCTTACTACCTAAATATATCTCCTTACTTCTCAGAAAAGTTGTAGGCCCAATTCAACTAAAAATCAAAGCTGACTTTGGAGTTGGAGCATGGCTCTCTTCTTCTCTAACCCAGGAATGCTGTTAGAAGAAAATTTCAAAGTTTCTGTCTTAAATCAGAAGAACCACCTGGTGTGGGACAGAAGAAAACCAAAAATCTAGGGACTATTGTTGTCAAAACTCTGCTACCTCCTAAAAATTCTATTTCATCCTTACTTATTTTTGACTCTTTAGTATCTTTTTTTTATTTTTGGCTAAGCAACTTAAGTATATATAGACAGACTGATAGGTAAAATAGATAAATAGATAAATACGTAGATAGATAATAGATGTGAGATATATATTCAGTAAAATATTATTTCATTTAAACGTAGTTATCTTATTTTTAATTATTTGTAAGTGTATATGTGTCTATGTGTCTTCATGGATGCTCCTGCCTACTCCTCTCAACAATTCAGTGACTTTCTGGCATCTTGGAAAATTTCCTACACCACTGGCATCCCTGCATTCCACAGAGACAAGCCATTGTGGAGAGAAGCAACACAGCTCTTAAGGAGCTGTTGGTCTGGCCTGTCTCACCAGAGGCTAGAAGAGTTCCTCATCTGACCTTAACAGAGATTCTATTCCATATGAGCTTTCTCATGTTTAATGACAAGGGGCTCATACCAGCTTACAAGTACTGGGCATCCCTGCTAAGGAACATACCCCTGCCCCTGGTGAGTTGGAGAGGGCCGATCTCCCGCCAACAGCAACAACTAACTCCCATGCTAAGCTGTGGGTTTTCCCTCAGAGTGCCACAACACCAATATGGGTCCTGGTAAGAGATGTACACCCAGTCATGGATCAGTCTGCTACCACCAGGGAGGAAATAGCCCAGCATGTGTAATGGATATAATCCCCTTTCTTGCTCTCATTTCCTGGCCCAACAAATTGATTTACTAAAGGCAAAGGTTATGGCCTTTGATTATTTGTTTTTTTTTTTGAAAGTTTGGCATAATATAAAAGTGCTGTTGAATGCCCCCTGGATGCTCACATACACATTAATTGGTGGGGTGGAATTGTTAATCTTTATTCTATTTAAATGTCTCATGCAGCAGATCCAAGGTCAGTGGACAACTAAGGTGACTATAGGTGTCAATGCCTCTTAGGCACCCTTCTTGCAGTGCTCCACAGGAGGTTATGCGTGCCTGCTTATCTGTAATTCAAAAGGTTACTGCTTAGTCCCCCAACCCTGGCAGCTGTTCAGGAATGAATACTCTTCTATAACTAGTAGTCAATGACAGGTAAGAGCTTCTTCAGCAGGCCATCTAAGACAGGGACAGTGAAGTTTTTTAGCCCTCCTGAGACTGGGTAAATAAGGCCTGAACAAACACCTCTGGCTCCCACTGAGCACCCATAAAATAATAATAAATAATAAAAGAGTGGTTATGTAGGAAGTTAAGGAAGGCCTACCAGGCCAAAAGGAGCCAACCTGGATTTTGCCTAGTGTTGTCAGAGGTCCTTCCTCTGTTTAACCAATAAGGAGAAAACAAGTGGCATTTTCTGAGTTCCTAGCAACAAGCACTCTCAGAGGTTCTAATCGTGCCTAGCCATTGAGGGAAAATCATGAGATGTCAACTGTCAATGAATCAGAACACCTGGGTGCTGGGAGGGTTTATAAGTTTTTTCATTGTTGTTAAAGGAGTGAGTCTGCTGTGAGCCTTCTACCTGACTCCCAGCATCTGCATTCCTTGACATTGCATCTTTTCATCCCTCCCCCAAAGGAGATGTTAGGGTCTAGCAACACACAGGGTCACCAAAGACCATTGGAAAGCATAAATATTTACATTATGATTCATAACAGTATCAAAATTACAGTTATGAAGTAACAACTAAAATAATTTTATGGTTGGGATCATCACAATATGAGGAGCTATATTAAAGCATTGCAGAATTATTAAGGTTGAGAACCACTGCTCTAAATCAACACATCTCTTTACCTCTCTTTAGCCTTTCTTAGGTTTCATTTCATTTCCTCTCTGTTGGAAAATTTATATGTTCAGTTTGGAACATCACCCAAAATTTGCAGTTAAAAATCAAAAGTACATCTCTATTTGCTATTGCTTACGCTAATGATATTAAGAGACCAGTGCTATCATTTACATAATTTTCTATATTCTAAATAATGTACAAATGTTAGAACATTTTAAGACACTACAGTTTTTAAAAAGCTTTAAAAATCATTTGAGCCTCATGGTGTCAATCTGCAGAGGACAAAGCAAAAACAAAGCTTGAGTTTATATTCATAATTTTATTTCACATGGATATTTGAAGCAGTGATAATTTTATTTTAATTACTATGAAATTTAAATATTCTGTATTTCCTACATGTTAAATAGCATGTTTTCAGCAAAGCATTTAATTATTACAAAATGTGACTAGGCAAGTCAAAGGGTCTACCTAGACATTGTCTTAGAAGAATTTGGAAAACAGTGTTTGAAAAGTACTCTTAGTTCTCAGAATGTTCCTGAAGTCAGGGAATGTGCTCTTTCGGTGATATTTTTGCTGCTGTCTAAGAAATGTTTTTAAATTAAAATTTGAAAATTATGCTATGTCTAAAAGAGCCTTAAAGGTCAGTGCTCCAGCCCTGCTATCAGACATGCTATCAGGGAAGGTCTGTACTTGAGAAACAAGTGGAAAAAGAACCAGTCTTTCTTGGATCCCTGCTTAGTTGATGCAAACACTGGAAAAGCCTACAGAATTTCTGCGAGAAGCAAGAAAATCCTGTCTCTCTTCTCTCATTAATTTTGCCACCTCATTTAGAGTAATGTTGAAGACACCTGATCTATGCATAAAAATATGGATTGTATGTTTAGGTGGGCTGAAAATTTGCCTTGGGGAGGAAGCAATTATATTATCATCATAACTGAAAGAAATCCAATTATGTGTTAAGTTTTAGCATAAATATGGTAAGTCTGTAGCAGGAAGGGTTTTGCCAGTGTTAACAATGAACATGCCTTTAGCATTAACAGAATGTAGAACAAAATGGTAGTGATAAACAGTTCATTGATAAATTCAGTTTAAAAAGCTGATACAGATTTAAGAAATTCTGTACACACTTTAATTTAAAACACTGCTAATAAGCCTGAACGTGAATGTAAAGGGTGTTTTGACTCACTATGTGACTTTGTCCTATAAGCTACATGGAGCAAATTGAAGAGTATTCATTTTGAAGCTAGTATATACATATGTATGTATGTATGTACATTATAGGTAGGGGTATAGAAATATAGTATAGCATACTATATGTATATATATGTATTCTGTATATTTATCTATAACATATTTAGGATAATTCCATCTTCATCTATTTTTTCTTAATCAGGTTCACATATTAGTATCTATTCAATAAGGCTTTTTTCCCTGTTATTTTTAGAAATTTTTTTCTTTAATGAATATGTAGTGTCCTTCCCCATTTCTTTCAACTAATTTTCTTTTGAAGTCTGTTTTTTAGATAATAAAATGGCTACACAAGCTTTCTTCTTTGAACAGTTTGCTTAGAATATATTTTCCAACTCTTTATCCTGAGGTAATATTTATCCTTGATGTTCAAGTGTGTTTCTTCTATGTAGCAAAAGGACTGGTCATATTTTCATACCCATTATGTTAATTTTTGTCATTTTATTGGGAAATTGATGCCACTACTCCTAATACATATCAATGAACAGTAATTATTAATTCATATTATTTTATTGTTATTGGTGTTGGTGGTGGTGATGGTGTATGTGTGTCTGTGTTTCTCTGTGTGTGTGTGTGCTTTTGGTTATGGTGATTCATTGTAGTAACCCTAAGACAGTCACTTAACCACACATGGATCTGGATATTACATAGAGTCCTGGAAGCAATCTATATAAATGAACATTCATAAGACATTGATACTAGTTACATTTTAATCAATGTAGCTTCTGTAACTAATAACATCTTTAAAATAAAACTATCTTCTTTAATTTTATTGTTACTCTATGGCAACAAAGGAAATAGAATAATCACACTGTGATGAGTAATATTTGTGGTGTAGTATGCCAATTTTGGTAAAACAATTTATATTAAAATAGTATGTTTAAATACATTGTCATTAATTACTTACAAAAATGAATGATGACTAAAAGTAAGTTTATGTAAAATAATATGATGTAGACATGTATTAATGTCCTAGGAAATGCAATCAACAATGTGTTTCACTATGTCTTGCATAAATGTGGTTCAATAATGACAACAACAGCAGTACAAAATAGCCTCTTAGAATACAAGAGATGGGCTGTTGTGATAGCCAGCATGTTAATCTATCTGGTTCAAAGACTAAGGACTTGACGTATAGCCCAAAGATACAAATAAAAAAGAAAAGAAAAGAACTAACTCAATTGGCATCTGACCTTCACATGTACACACACACACACACACACACACACACGCAGGCATGCACACACACACAAACACTAGGTAAACATGATAAAAACAAATATAGTTTAAAAATTGAAACCCACAGCATTTGCTTCCTGTTTTAAATTTTTTGAAATTTGTTATGAAACAGAGTAAAGAGTATGTCTCTTCACTTTTACAAAGTGGGATGCTTCTTAAAGTTAAATGAAATCTCATTTTGGTGATAAGTTCCAGTATAATTTAAATGCAAAAATACTATTTACTAAAGGAAGCGTACTATATACTTAATAAAATTTACTGTCTATGATGTACGCTGAAATTTTACCTACTCTAACATTTTCAAGTCAGGATACAGCTGTGATTCTATTAATCATTCATTAAGTGTACAGTGATTCCTGTGCTGGTGACAACAGGAACTCCTACAGGGTAAGTGTTTGAAGTTTCGGCTTTCCTGACTTCATTTCTGTGGGCTCATGTCCTGTAGGAAGTCATAATTACCCAAATGTTGATGTATTCTTTCAACTTCTCCTTCATTAAAGTATTGATGGATTATAAAAGACAGGTCTTTTCAGCATAAAACTTTTATAGAGAAAAAATAATTTCCTTTTGCTACTTAAAAAGTAAATAGAGATTTTAAAACTCTGATTCCTAAAATAAGAGCCCTATAATGAATGATCCTTCAAAGTCAAATCAATCAG
>PVIU01021686.1:0-31038 GCA_004026605.1 Ondatra zibethicus
TGAATGAGCATATGATCAAACCAGACTCTCTGAATGTGGCAGCGAAAGTTGGCAGATGGAGAACCCATCAACAATGACACCAGGACCTATCTCTTCTGCATGTATTATCTTTTTGAGAACCGAGTCTTTTTGAATGCACTCCTTCCTAGGCCAGGAGGGATGGGGGTGGGCCTTGGACTTCCAACAGGGCAGGGCACCAAGCCCTCTTTCAAGGAAGAAGGGGGAGCGAGGAGGGGTGCGGGGTAGTGGGAGGGGACCGGGAGAAGGGGAAGAAAGGAAAAAAAATTTATTTCTTTAATTATGTTCTTGAATGGAAAAAATAAAACAAAACAATGTATGGAAAAAAATAATGTTGCATGAGAATTTCACTGGAAAGTGAATGACATGAGAATGGGGAATAGATAAAGCATGGGAAGGTGAAGTGTAAGGTAGGTTCTGTGATCTAGTTTCCCATTGGCTCAGTCAGTACCCATGAAACTAGGCAAAAATCTGAAACATTATGATATATTGTTACCCAAGCAAATCATTTTAAAGAAAACATAACTTTTTTTTTAGTATTGAATTCTATCAAAATTTAAAGTATGTGACTTCATAGGTGACATTTTGAATATATGGACAATCACTTCCACATTAAAAATAAATAGAGAAAAATAATAGGAATAAATTAGTGACAATTATTTCCTTATTGTAGTCAGATTAAGTAGCTTCTAGGTTCTCAAAGAAGGTAAATTCATGCACATATGATGATATAATTTTAAAGTATTTTTAGTGAGCAATCATAAATGAACAGAAAGGAATACGGAGTATACTATCTAGTTGAAGCAACATTTTAGCATTTTTATGAGTCTGTCATTCATTCTTTCCTTCTGCTAGCAGCTATATATTTGTGATTTCATAAAAGAATGTATCTTATTAATAAGAAAATTAGAATGGTTATTAATATGTGATAGATTTATTAACATTCTATTATGGTACATGAGAAAATGCTCTTAATTGTTGGGGAAAACATAATTTTTAAAGAGATACTCTAAATCTTTTCCTAGTTAATTTTTTTCTTCAACTGAATTATGATGCCTTTTAATTTCTTAATAAATGACAACATATGTGTGGGCATGTGGAGCATGTTTTCCAAATAGACAGCATTTTTACTGTCATAGCAGGCTTTTAGGCTTTGTGCATATGACATGTTTTTCTGTTCATTAAAATAATCAGAACTAGAACATTTTTATAGTTTTTTTTAATAAAAAATGTCCCAAAGCACTGTCTTGAGATTGTTAAGGTGACTCCTTTCACTTTGCTCCATAACTGCCCCATTTTATTTCATGGAGTGCTAAATGAGCTGTGCACAGAAGGTACTTCAAATTGCTAGATTACATAGTTCCTAGAAAATGTATTTGCCATGCTTTACATTTAGAAAGCCCTCTATGAGCTGCTGTATTTGAATGTCTGATCCTGAGCTGAGAATTCAGTTTGGGGAGGCATGGAACCTTGAAGAGGTGGGAACTAGTTTGTGAGATGGTGGATGGGACATGACTTTTATGGTTTATTATCTGGTCTATCTCCAATAGAAGCTTTCTGGCTCTTGAGTGCCCACAAAGTGTAACCAGCCTTCTCAAGCTCCTGCTGCTATGACTGTAAACAACATTCATAGCTATCCATAGTCCATCAAGATAATTTTGATAGACACTACCCACTCAACAGTGAGCCAGAATAAATCCTTTTTTCTGTCAGGTATTCTGTTGCTGTGGAAACAACTAATACAGATATGATTAACTTTTACTGTGTTAAGTAAAGACAGTCAGAGAAATAAAATCTTGGGTGTGTTTTTGCAGCAGAATGGTGATTGTATGATAAAATGCCATCATACATCTAAATTCAATGTTTAATATTTACATAATTAGTTAAATATATTTAGCTTAGAACAAATCCCAAACAACTGTGTTGACCATGTATCATTTCTCTTCTCATTTGGACATTTTCTGTAAGTGACATATTTCACTAATCTAAGCCCAGAACAGTTTCCTATTTACAAGAACTCAACTAACATATCAAAATGACTGCAGGTTTAGAGATTTATTATTGTAAGATGATGATCAAGTAAGTTAAACTTTCATGGTGTTGAGGAAAAATAATATTACCTGCTAATGTCCTTGATTTGCATAATTTAGTTAAAGCAAGCTTCACTATTAAACCATTTTAAGTACGAACAAGCAAATATAACGACACATATTGTAAGGAGATATCTTCATTTCACCACATTGAAGTCTGACCAAGGAATGAGGCTAAATGTGCTCTATTCAGTTCCTCATGAAGACTGCTTCACAGGATAGCATCTTAGTGCTGTGCATTCACCAGAGCCCAAGGCACTTTGGAAATGCAATCTGTAAAAGCGCAATTAATCAGGGAAATCCAGGAAATCAGAATCTTTCTGTCATTAACATCTCCATATTCTGTGTGTTGGTTTGAACAAAGAACCTTAGAAATCAACACAGATTGAACAATAACCTATGCCATCTGCATTCATGTGAACTGAGAACCTGGAGAAACCATTGAAAATTGACTTTTTAGTGTTTGCTATATTCATTCTTAATAGTTTGTTTTGTATATTGAACATGTATTATGTCAGAATTATTTAACCTAGAACCTCAGCCCTCTGAAGTAAGGCCAGTTTGAGCTACATAATGAGACTCTGTTTTAAAGACAAACAACAAAAATATCTGATGTATGTGTATTATACTTTTACAGTATTCTCCTGGAACAGGCAAATGCTGCAGATTCTAATAGACAGCAAGCAGGATCATGTAGCTTCTGAGGGTGCAATCCAAGGCTACCACTACCCAAGGTTAGTACTAACAAGATCTGAAACAGCTAATATTAGGGATTCAGAAGAAAGGAAAGCGGGACTTTCCAGGAAAGATTTTTGCTACAAGGTTCATTGATGACAGACAGAGATAAAAAGTATCATGGAATGTCCAGGAATGGGTTAGAAAGGGGACTAATTATTCCAAGATAGTGCATATGGCAAGAATACATATCTAGAGGGAGTGTCATTAAGGACTGTAACTTCTAAATTCAGAACTGCGATTTAAACATTGGCCCATAGGCAAGCAAGATCAACTAAGGCTGGGTTCTCAGAAATGTTGATTACTGTTCTTATGGCCTCATCTCAAAGGCTTTGATAAACTGACCTAAGCCAGGCAACCAAGCTGCTGATAGTTCATCAGTAAAGAATGTAATTTGAAGATACTTTGTTTTTTGAAGGCCCCATGGCAGATGGCAGACTGTCAACTACTTCATCAGTTGTTCCTATCATTAAAGTTTGTCTTCCTTCGACTGATTGTCAGTTCAATGGTAGCCCATGAGCCAGATACCAACCCCCACCAATCAAAAGTAACATAGCTTAATTAGTTTCAGATGAACATCACAATGGATAGCAGTGCTTCATTAACTTCAAGGATTTCAAAGTTTCCAGAACCTAAACGATTGTCATTCTGAAACTTTGACCAAGGAAGTATTTGTACTTTCAGAGTCTCATTCTAGTTGTTTGCCTTGCTAATCCCTACTTGTGGTTGGAAGTTCCTTCCACAGGTCATCCACATGTCCCATCTCCTGTGACAACTATGTCACCTCCACAGACTTCCTCTGTGGGCATAGTGTTCATAGGTGTGATAACTACAGAGCTCACATTGCTCTGCTTGCCATGGCTGGCATCCCTGTTAAAACCTAAAGAAGTGTTTGAAGGAGGGCAAGAGCAGTAAGTCACATGGAAGCCATATTCCTGTCTGCTAGAGCCCTGTGGTGCTGCACTGACTCACTAGCAAATTCTGCCACTATTAAGCTGGAACAGCAGCTTTGCTCCATGGTACTGTTCTGGTACTTAATGGAAGAATATCATATGGACTCCTTCACTCTTAAAATGGTTTCTAAGAAGTTGGGTTTTTTTTTTAACATAAAAATCCTTCTTTTCACATATTATAAATTCAGTTTAGCTAACTTACCAAAGGTCACATAGCTTGGAAGTTATAGGCATATTTGAAATCTGACTGCATTTTCTTTGTATTTGTGTCATCGTGGTGCTTTCATCCAGATCATGCTTTCCACCTTTACATGCTTTAGAACAAGGACTGCACCTCTGAAAACATCTGGATTATCTGTTATTTCTTTCACGGCTTTCAGAATCATATTTTGTTGAATTATGTTTACCATCTATATAGAAAATTTCTGGCAGTCCTCTATTTAAAGATCCCCACAATGGAATATTGAAAAATCTCCACTTCTGCTCCATGGTAGGTTGTCACTATAGAAGGATCAAGCACTCCCTGCTTCTCTGATATGGTAGTGGGCCATGTGACCTGCCATTAGTGTGCTTCATCTTGAAATGGAACTTTGAAGGCCCTTTTCCTGTGCTTCAAGACCATGGTGAACAGACAGGAGCAGCTGAAACTATGGAAAAAGACACAGAAGAGACTGACAGGGACTGAAAAAGATGTGGCCAAAGTTGTCTATAAAAGACCTGGGTAATAATTGCAACTTGTTTTGGTAAGAAACCAAGACTGGGCTTGATTTAGATCAGGCATAATTTAGACTGTTTCAGTTGATAAGGGAGTCATTGAAGAGTGAAACAGGCTCTCATGCAAAAGTCAGCTGCTGTCCCCATTTCATTGCATCAGATACAACTGCACACAGACACTACAGGGCCAGAGGCTATGGCTCCATTAAAATATGGGTGGATATTACTTTGGTCATATTCCTAGGAAATAGTCATAATAAATGTGTCTGAGAAACATTGAGGTGGAAAACATCAAAGATATTCTGTTCTATATGTTTCTACGATGCTTCAATGACTAGTTTGTGTTTTCTACAACTGTTTTTTATAAATAACTTTTTTATTGATTTTACTGAGCTATACATTTTTCTCTGCTCCCCTCCCTGACTCTCCCTTCCTCTCTAATCCTCTCCCATGTTCTCCAGGCTCCCAATTTACTGAGGAAATCTTGTCTTTTTCTACTTCCCATGTAGATTAGATCCATGTATGTCTCTCTTAGGGTCCTCATTGTTGTCTAGGTTCTCTGGGATTGTGAACTGTAGGCTGTTTTTATTTGATTTATGCTTAAAAGCCACTTATGAGTGAGTACATATAATAATCAACTTTCTAAGTCTGGGTAACCTCATTCAATATGATGTTTTCTAGCTCCATCCATTTGCCTGCAAAATTCAAGATGTTGTGATTTTTTTCTACAGTGTAGTACTCCATTGTGTAAATGTACCACATTTTCCTTACCCATTCTTCAGTCGAGGGGCATTTATGTTGTTTCCAGGTTCTGGCTATGACAAACAATGCTGCTATGAACATAGTTGAGCACATGTCCTTGTGGCACAATTGAGCATCCTTTGGATATATACCTAACAGTGGTATTGCTGGGTCTTGAGGAAGGTTGTTTTCAAATTTTCTGAGAAATCTTCAAACTGATATCCAAAGGGGCTGTACCAGCTTACACTCCCACCAGCAATGGGGGAGTGTTCCCTTTTCCCCACATCCTCTCCAGCATAAGTTGTCACCAGTATTTTTGATCTTGTGATCTTGGCCATTCTTATAGGTGTAAGATGGAATGTCAGAGTTGTTTTGATTTGCATTTCTCTAATGAGTAAGGATGTTTAGCATTTCCTTTAGTGTCTTTCAGTCATTTTAGATTCCTCTGTTGAGAGTTCTCTGTTTAGGTCTGTACTCTACTTTTTTAGTTGTGCAAGCATGAAGACCAAGTTCAGATACTAGCATCTATAGAAAAAGCTGCAGTTATACACACCTGTAACCCTAGGGATATAAGCTCTAGGGATGGAGGCAGGCAGATCACTAAGACTTGCTGGCTGCCTTTCAATTACAGGTTCATTGAGAAATCCTGGCTTAATAAATTATGGTGGAGAGTGATTAAAGATGCATAATTGACATCTTGCTCTGACCTCTTTAAAAGTGAATATCTGCCTTCACATGTGTGCACACATGATAGATTACACACACACACACACACACACACACACACACAGAGAGAGAGAGAGAGAGAGAGAGAGAGAGAGAGAGAGAGAGAGAGAGAATAAAACAACAGGGTAATATTAGGACTCAGGGGGTATGATACTTACTACTAAGCCTGAGGACCTGAGTTCTATACAGGGGCTCAGATGGTAGAAGGAGAGAACAAACTACCCCAAGTTGTTCTGTGACAGTCACATGTGCCATGATATGTGTGCATGCACACATACAAATACACACAAAATAAATAAACAAAATGCGAAAAATAAAATTTTAATGGTCAGATCTTCAAAACTTTCAACCTAGACTCTTCTAGTGAACCCAATCTCTGTATCTCCTACAGTGCCCTAGGCTTTCTTTAACAATGCTATGTTTTATGACTACATGCTTGCCTTCTATCCACTCAGCAGACAACTCCATCTCTGTGCTTCTTACTTGAATGAAATTGTGTTATTTACGGTTCTATTATTTTTGCCTGTTGATCTTTCTACAGGAAGTTCCTGTTAAATCAATTTTAGGCTTGCTGTCCCAGTCAGAATTGCTAACATTAGGATGCTTCTCCTGTTTATTTTCTTTTTTTCTGGTTAATATAAAGTTTTACTATCAAAACACGGAAAAAATCAAGATTTAATTTGTAATTGTAGATGGTTATTACAGAAAGAGACAGTCTAGACTCACCTACCCAGATACTAGTAATATTCCATATGAGTCACTAAAATCAGTTAGTTTCTAGCAATTAATAAAGCATACCTCTTTAGATATGTTTGTTTGTGGTATGTATTTCTATCAAAGACCTCAAGAAGGAAGGTGCAGATGGACTTAGACCAGACACATTCATGGTCACCTAAGTAATATTAAGTTATACATAATAATTTTACTTGTCATCTTCAAGAGTTTTGAACAGGGTATTTATATATTGAACACAGTATTTATTTTTATATTTTGAATCCCACTACTTAAATCATAATAAGTTCTTCATAAATATTTACTTTGCTTTATCTCCAGAACAGAAGCAGATTTTGTTTTGACAAATATTTACTGACAGTAGCTACTATTTATTAACAACTGTTGTATTAGGCATTTTGACATATTATTTTAGCAAAATTCCTGTGACTTTCTATTAAAGTAAATGTGAATTGTATCCTGTTGACTTAAGTTTTGAGGCCTTGTTGGGAGCTTGTGAAACATTTAGGAGTTAGGAGATAGATGTCATAAACATCACTGGGGTGGGATGGGTGGGCTTTGAAGATTATAACCCAGTATCTGGTAGCAGCCTCATTCTCTGTATCTCGGTCTGCTATTGTATGAACAAACTATACTACATACTTCCATATCCAGAGACTGAATTGTTCCCCTGAGGTGTAAATCTAATTAATCTTAATAATAAAATGTAAGAGTTATATTGGGGTAAAAGCCTAAAGGATCATAGAAGCAGAGAATCAGCCGCCAATTGTTTCCTTCCTCTTCAGTTCTGTGACCTAAAAGGAAAAGATTCAGTCTCCTCCCTGCCTTACTCTTTTATCACTTCCTGTCTTTTCTCTGTAGAGACTCCAGACTTCTAGGGTTCACTAGTGGCTAGCTCTGCCTTCTGACTTCAAGCAAGCTTTAAATGTCAGAACACAAAGAAAATAACACACAACATTCCCCCCTTCTGTCTAAAAAATGTGGCAGGTTTGATTAAAATAGTAAACCTATATACAACAAATGCAATAAGTATATACAAATAAGAATTTTATTAACATTTGTATTTGATTGTCTAGCCCGTTTGTATTCGAAAAATTCAGAGAAAATACTCCATTATCTCTCCTATCTTGGTGAGCTCAAAGTGTTATACCGAATTCAGTTTTCTATCCTAACATGTATTACCAACCCAAAACTGTCCTTTTATGTCTTCAACCTTATACACTTTATACCTCTTTTGTGAGTTATTTTTCTGAACTTGTTAACAAAGAAACTATAATTATCTAGTCTTCAACCCCATCAGAGATCTGAGAAGGATATAATATTGACTGAATAATCAGAAAGTACAGAGAAAACAACTTCCAAAACTAAGAAATTACATAAACAGTTGCCTGGACAGTTACTCAAGATTCCTCTGCAACATTGGGGTATAATAAAAATAATAAAAACCCAGAGACACACATTGCAGTTCAACCTGAAGATCAAAAAAGCAGAGCAGCCAAGCCACTAGAGAGCTCTTACCTCTAAGAAATCTTTATAGTGAAAGAATGAGTTCCTGTCTCATCCTGGCTTATATTTCTCTGTAATGCTGGGATTAAAGGTGTGAGCCACCACTATCTGGATCTGTTTCTGCATTGATCTTGTGTAGCCAAGTGCAGCATTGAAATCACAGAGATCCTCATGCCTCTGTCCCCGAAATCCTGGGATTAAAGGTGTGTGACACCTACTTTCTAGCCTATACTGACTTAGTTTTACTTTCTGGTCTTTAGGCAAACTTTATTTATAAAACATAAATAAAATACCACTATATTGGGCATCCATCTTTGGCCTAGACTATCTGACATCTTTTTAGAGAAGCTGCATATTCTGAAGGGCTGTCCTACTATGTTTTAGCAAAACTTGGCAGTTATTTTCTTTCTTTGTCCTGCTTGTTCAATTTGGACAGCAACTGTCAGCAGTTGAAGCAAGGGCAGTTTCTTGTCCAGTGGCTAACTTTTGTCACACAAAAAGAGAAAATGCATATGGAGTTTCTTTGATGCCCATCATCTTCTCTGAAGTAGAATAGTACTGCCAGGAACAGACATGTCTTGTTGTCATAAAAAAAAAAAAAGAACACTGTGTTATTGAAACATCTTAAATGCCATATTCTGTATATCTGTGGTGTGTTTGAAGACCACCTGTCTACTCTAAATATATCTGTGTGGCCTTGAAATTACAGCTAGCATGATAATTTTGATTGTAATAGGTGACTAACTACTAACCTGCACTTTCTTATTCTCCTAAATAGTTTGTAATAATAACTTTCAAGGACTAAAAATTTATGTGACATTATTAAATGAGTTTCATAGGTACAAGACATTAAACAAAAGTAGAAATGTATATACAGCATATTCTAACAAAAATAACCTTAAATTTATATCAATATACAAAAATTAAGAGTAAAAACTTATATGCAGAATAAAAATAACCTCAAATTTGTATCAATACACAAAAATCCATACCATATAATATATTTAAGACTAGTAGTTGCGCTTTTGGTTTAAAGGTATGTTGAGCAAGGTTTCTGTCCTGACCAGTCCTGCAGTTGTTCAGTCCCAAAGAAACACACAGAGGTCTATTTTAATCATAAACTGGTTGGCCTAATAGCTCAGGCTTTCTTATTCCCTAATTCTTACATCTTAAATTAGCCTATAATTATTGTCTGTGCTAGCCACGTGGCTTTGTACCATTTATCAGTGAGATGTTCTCATCTTGCTTCCTCTGTGTCTGGGTGATGACTGCAGACTCAGTCTTTCCTCTTCCCAGAATTCTCCTGTTCTCCTTGCCCTTCCTCTACTTCCTGCCTGGTTGCCCTGCCTCTACTTCCTGCCTGGCTACTGGCCAATCAGCCTTTTATTTAAAAAAAAAAATTACAAATGAGAAATCTTTACAGGGTACAAGATCATTGTCCCACAGCAAAGGTAGATTCAATAATCTACTCTGTTATCCTAACATTTCTATATACTCCCCCTTTTCTTTTCAGAACAATATTCCTGAAAATAATTTCCTTTGTTGAGATATTTTCTGAGCCTTATCAGTAACAACTTGTAACCAATCCACCTAAACAGCAACAAATATCCATAACCCACTGAATGACCAAAGCCTGCCATCCCACCTCTTGGGAATATTGGTGTCATGTCTTAAAATAACTCCTTTGTTCCTGGGGTGATGGCATCCTTATAGAACCCTCAAAAACTGGGATAACTGTTAAGTTCGGAGAAAGCTAGCTTTATGATTTGGTGTCCAGTCTTTGTGTAATGGGAAAATGCAGGCAGGGCTTATCTCAACTCCGGGCTAGAGCAGTCTGTGATGCTGGACAATCTCGGCTAGCCACCTAGAAATTGTCCTAAATAGTTTGTAGTCCAAAGCTGACTTTTGGTTGGTGTTTGTTATCTTAGTGGCATTACCCTAGGAACAGTAGAGTCACCATTGTTGGGCCCCATTCTCCTTTTGATATCTCCATTAATGTCGTGACAAAAAGTTTTACATATATATTACATTTTGAGATATATTTATACCTTAAGAAAAGCTTTAAGGAGTCGAAATGCAATCAAACAGATAAGTGGCAATAGAATAGTCCTTTAATATTCATTTTTCCTTATAATTTCCTTTATATTTTTCCAAGTGTTGGAAAAATCTGTTATCAAACCCTTGTGATTCACATGGTATTTTTTAAGGAAATTCTGAAGATTCTAGCATATTTCCTTCCAATAATTGATCAATTTCATCATTACCTTGTGCTAGAGGGCCTGATAGACCCATATGGGATCTATGATGTGTTATATATAACAGATGATTTCTATTTTTGAATATTTACTGTAATTGAATAAATAATAAAGTAAATAATCTATCATCTGTGATAAATTGAGCAGTTTCAATATATAAAAGAGCTCTTTCTGCATATTGAGAGCTAGTAACTATATTAAAAGGTATTGAAAAATAGAACAGAATAATAAGGACTTTTAGAGGGCTTTGAGTCACTTTATTCAAATTTCCTGATTAATAGCCTGCCTTTCCAGATTTGTTTGCATCAGCATAGAATGTAAAAACTCCAGAAATTGGTGTTCCCCATACAATGTGAGGAATGATCTAGGTTTTTTGTAAACCTATTTTATATCTTAGGTAATTAATAGAATCTTCTCTTTGCATTTTTTTCAGGAGCAATTTATAATCACCAACAAGGCAAAGTTTTCTTACTTCTTCAAACATTTTCTCTAAAGTATCTACATTTGAATCAGCTAGTAAGATATCATCCATATAATGTCATAGTTGGAGACTGAAATTCATTTCTCAGCTGTCTAGACCCAAATAATCACATAGAAACTATATTAATTATAACACTGCTTGGCCAATAGCTAATACATATTCCTGGATAATTCTTCTATCTTAAATTACACATTTCTATTAATATGTGTATTATCACAAGGCTTTGGCCTACTGGTATAAGTTCTGGACATCTTTCTCCTCCATCAGCTACATGGTACCTCATTGACTCCACCTATTCTCTCTCTCTTTCTATCTGTGTTCTGATTTCCTGCCTGGCTTTATTCTGCTAAGCCATTGGCTGAAACAGTTCCTTTATTAACCAATGGTAATAAAACATATCACAGCACACAGAGCGGAATCCCACATCATAATGGTAAATTACAGATTGAGGAAAACTGTACATGAATCATTTCTAAAGGCTATCATGCAAAATATTGGCACAGAGTGAGACTGTTTAACATCCCTTGTGGGAGAATCTTCCACTGATATCTTTTAACAGGCTGAGAATTTTTATACGTAGGTACCATCAAGGCAATTTTTTGTATCCTTTCCTTGTGAAGGTATAATGAATAAACAGTCTTTTAAACCAATAACTATAATAGACCATCCTTTAGGTAATAGGAAGTACAGGGGAATTCTAAACTGTAGAGAGCCCATTGGATGAATTACGTTGTTTATGACTTTCAAAATGTCAACATTTTCTATTTTCCAGGTTTCTTTTTAATAACAAATACAGGATGATTCCAAAGACTGGCTGATTTTTCAATATGTTGAATGTTTAACTGTTCCTGTATCAGTTGGTTTAAGGCCCGTAATTTTTTTTTTGATGTCAAAGATAATTGTTCCACCCAGAACTTTGAAAGATAAGCAGCTGTTGTGCCTTGTTCTTGTACAACCCGAATGTTGGATAATTGTTCTTTATAATACCTTTTAATATTTTCCCCAGAAACATACATTAGTTTATGCTTTGTTTCTAAGATCATATGAATGTTAACCTGAGTATTCCATTGCTATAACAAATCACATCCCCACAAAATCATTCCTATTTTAGTGACATATGACTTTAATTTTCCTCTCTGTCCTTCTGGCTCTGACCCATCTCATGTTTTATTTTACCTGAGATAAAGTTCTAGTCCAGAAAAGCTGAACATTTACCTCATGAAGAGGCCAATTTGGATGCCAAGGTTTTGGTGTAATTATTGTCACATCTGCCCCTATGTCTATAAGACCTTCAATTACAATGTCATTTCTTTGTAATTTTAACTTTGGTCTTTGATCATTTATAGAAGTTTGCTGAAATATTTTCTTTATGGTTTCTTCTGAAATTTTTTTGTAAAGCTCTTCTATCATCCAGAGCAGTATGGTTTTTATAATAGTCACTAGGTCCTTTAATTGCTTTGGGGAGGAATTTCCCCCATAGTTACAGGGAATGACATAGGTGCTGTGGGAGGCCCACCAAGGCATTTGCCAATGGCAAAGGGTTACTTTGTCTTTCTCTTGCTGATCAGCATTTATTGGTCCAGTGGTGGCTTTTGGCTGCATATTCTAGAGGGAAAGAACCTCTAAGTTTAAGTTATTCCTAGAAGAAATTATGTTTCTAGGAATTCCCTGTTTATGATTCCTATTCAGGTGACCTTATTTTCAAAATTAAAATACCTGACATTTTGATTTTTTTTTCAAGCCTCTGGAAATCACCTGTCCTTTCCAATTATCATTATGGTTAAGAAATTCAGTACTGACTGCATCTTGGATCAATTTCTCTATGGGTGCTGATCTTCCATTTGAAGGTCTATTTATCCTTTTGCATTGTAAATTAACATTTTCAAAAACCAGATATTCAGTTATTATTTGTCTAGCTTCTGAATTACGTATCATTCTATTTATAGCTGAAGTCAATCTTTGTAAAAAGAAATCAGTGGAGGTTATTGAGTCCAAGCAAGCTTTATTTGTCAGAACACAGACAAAATATCATACCACATTCCTTTATTCCTTTTCCATCACAGTGGATAGAAACCTTCTAAAAAGATGAATAAATGTTTCCTTTCTGAAATAGTTTCTGCCAGATACTGTGGTCACAGTGGTGTTAAAGTAAACAATGCAATTAAATATACAATTTCATTTTATCAATGAACGCTTTAAAATTCCCAGAGGGTATATTGTATTATGGCATACAACCAACACTGAGTCATAATATGAAATAAGTCTATAGTGAGTTAATATTCTATGTTCTTCTTACTTTACTGGAATTGTTTTATATTATTGAAGAAAGCAATAACAAATTCTTTTCTAAAAAAAGAATAAAAAGGATGGTGGTTTGAAGAAAAATGTTCCACATAGGCACATATATTTGAATACTTGGTCTCTAGTTGATGGGTTGTTTGGAAAGAATTAGGAAGTGTGATCTTGTTGAAGGAGATATGGCATTGGAGGCAAACTTTGATGTTTCAAAGGAACTCACTCCGAAGAGATAAACATTCATTCCTAATACGTTTCTCTATCTCTTGCTTTCAGTTCAAGGTATGAGCTCCTGGGTATTCTTGCCACCATGCCTTCATTCACTCTATCATATGGATCTAACCCTCTGAAAGCATAGCCTCATTAAATACTTTCTTTTATAAGTAGCATTAGCCATGGTGTTTTATCATAGCAATAGAAAATTAACCAATACAGAGGTTACCAGGGAATAAGCTATTGCTATGACAAGCCTGATCGTGATGTTTGGAGGAATGTAAGAGAACTTGGGACTTTGAACTAGAAAAATGGTTGAATTATTTAAGCAGAACTTAATGGACCTTCCCAGTAGGAGCCTGGATGACAGCAGTACTGATTACTCTGAAGACTGTGAAGGCCTGGCTCAAGAGGTTTCAGAGGGTATATGAACAACTGAGCTAAACATCATTCTTGTGATACTTTGGCAAATAATCTGTTTTTTCTTTTACTCTTGTTTTCATGAGACTAAGCTGAAAATTAATGAAGTAATTTCTTTGGTGTAGAAGATTTCAAGAGTCTTAGATCAACTCTGTCACATAGTTATTAGCAATCATTCTTAAGCATGTCTGTAATGAAAAGAGTAAGTGAGGTAAAAAGAAATAGAAAATGTATACTTTGAAGAGATAAAGACCATCAATATTTGTGTTGAAAGAGATAGAGAGATCAAGGTGAGGCCTAATCTACCATGGGATAATGGAAAGGACGCCCTCAGGACAAGAACTAACAGATGCTAGCCTCTGATATGTCAAAGGAAAAAGCCTAAGAAATTTTCTGCTCCTAAAAATTACAACAAGCAAAAGCCTCTGCAAATGTGATTCAGAGGGGTCAGGATTTCTTTCAAGTTGACATCTAAATGTGTCATTCTAGCCCTAGAGTCATGAAGGATACCTCAGTAAAGGTTTGAGTTGCTGAAGCCAGGAAGCAAATAGCAGGTCTGTTCCTATATGAGGACCTTAAGAGATCAAGAACCCTCAAGAGGCCATTGAGCAAAACTGTGAAACTTAATTCTCGATTGCATTAGAGACCCCAAGATATTGATTAGAACCATATAACATTTTTCAAGAATAGTGGACATGGAGTGGAGCTGTACCAAGAAAGAGAAGTAGGAAGGGTAAAGTCATCTAATCAGTCTTATATCAGATGAGAAATTACAGGATTTAAGTTTCCACTGCTGAATTTTGATCTTCGTTTGGTACAGTATTTCTTCACTATTCTACAACTCTTCCTTTTTGTAATCTTAATGCATATTCTGTGTCATGGTATACTGAAAATATGTAATTAGTCTTTTGATTTTATAAGAGGTGATGTGGGATTCCCCTCTGTGTGCAGTGAATACCATTGATTAATAAAGAAACTGTCCTGGGCCTGTGGAGGGAATAGAGGTAGGTGGGGAAAGCTAGGCTGAATGCTGGGAGAAGGAGGGCAGAGTCAGACAGAAGCCATGTAGCCCCGCCAGAGACAGACACTGGAACTTTAGCTGGTAAGTCACAGCCATGTGGTGATGCACAGACTGATAGAAATGGGTTAAATTAATATGTAAGACTTAGCCAATAAGAAGCTAGAGCTAATGAGTCAAGCAATAATTTAATACAGTTCCTGTGTGATTATTTCAGTTCTCGGTAGCCAGGATGAACAAGCAGCTCCATGCAACAAATTGACACCCATGTGGCCAACTAAAGTTCACTTAAAACCTGAGAGGGCTTACAAAGAAATTTTAGACACTAAAAAGCAAAGTTTAGCTTCATTTTTTTTCTGAATGTGCTTTGCTTGCTGGCGGCACACTGTGGCTCCTTTAAGAGAGGTCTTATTGATTCATAAATAGCAGAAAAAAAGCTGCATGCACCATTTTGAAATGCCAGTTTTCTGGGCCATTCTGCCAGCACAACCTCTGGCTCTTTCATGAGACTGAGCATTTGAATGGGGTTTGTGAGCAATGTGTTATGGCTTGCTTGGTGGCAACATGGACTGGCTGTGTGCCTAGAGATGGGGCACTGTGCATGGCTCTTGGAGGTGGCGAGCAGAAAAAGGTACTGACAAACTGCCAATATAGGTGCAACTGTCTTTGAAATTTCCTGCTTCATGGAAAAGTTTACTTTTTCATGGATACTATAAGCCTGTAGGCTGAATATGGATGCTCCAATGTTATAGAAGAACTTTGGGTGACTGTCCAGGCAGCAAGATATCTCTGTCAATTCTAGAGTTTTGGAAGTTGTTTACAATGCCCTTCCTGTTAACTTAGGTAATATTATCCTTCTGGAGTCCTTGTAACTATAATTCTTGCTTGATACCTGTTTTGATGTATGTAATTTTACTATGTTAAAGATAAAGCCTTTCTTTTTATTTAAAAAGAAAAAGGGAGATAAGGTGGGATTTTCCTCTGTATGCTATAAATACCATTGGTTAATAAAGAAATTGTCTTGGGCCTGCGCAGGAAATAGAGGTAGGTGGGGAAAGCTTGCTGAATGCTAGGACAAAGAGGGTGGAGTCAGAAAAGCCATGTAACCCAACCTGAGCTGGACAGAACTTTATCCAGTAAGCCACTGACATGTGACACAGATTAATGGAAATGGGCTAAATTAAGATGTAAGAGTTAGCAAATAAGAAGCTAGAGCTGCCAGGCAGTGGTGGAACTTGCTTTTAATCCCAGCACTCCGAGGCAGAGGCAGGCATATCTCTGGGCTACAAGAGCTAGTTCCAGGACAGGCTCCAAAGCTACAGAGAAACCCTGTCTCGATAAAATCAAAGAAGAAGGAGGAGAAGAAGAAGAAGAAGAAGAAGAAGAAGAAGAAGAAGAAGAAGAAGAAGAAGAAGAAGAAGAAGAAGAAGAAGAAGAAGAAGAAGAAGAAGAAGCTAGAGCTAATGGGCCAATCAGTGATTTAAATAATATGGTTTTCTGTATGATTATTATTTTGGGGCTGAGCAGCCAGGAACCAACAAGTGGCCTTATTACAACAAAGAGGTTACAAGTAAGAGATTTATTTGAGTCTCAGAAGAGATGTTGAACTTTGAGTTTTAAACACTATTAAGACTAAAAGATTATGGGGACTTTTGAAGTTGGACTAAGTGAATTTCAGAAAACTAATGGGGATCACTGTGTGGAATGTGTTGATTTAAATGGGATGTTCCCTTTAAGTCATGGGCATTCGGTCACAAAGTACCTACCTGGTGGCAGTTTGGGGAGCATTAGGAGGTGTAGCCTTGTTAGATGAGTTGTCATTGGGAGTGGACTTTGAGGTGTCAATAGCCTCTAGTCATCCCTAGTGTGGTCTCTCTGCCTTCAGTTTGTGGATCAGAGCATGAGCTCCAAGCTGCTGCTACAATGCTATGCCAATCTGTGTGCTGCCTTGATCTCTACCATGATGGTGATATATTCCTATCCTTCTGTAACCTAACTGTAAACCTCATTTAACTCTTTATTCTATAAGTTGCTTTGGTAACAGTATTTTACTATAGAATAGAAATACAACTAATACAGATAGTGTTTACATTGGGAGTAGAAAAAGGTACTCTGTATTAGCAGACTGATTTGATATACATTCTATGGAATGTATCCATCCTCAAGCCTAAGCACAGTTGGAACTCTTCAGCCTTCTTTGTCACTCCAAAACATGAGTTTATGATAAATATCTAGACTGTTTCACAAGACATTACATTTTCCCACTTCTGCTCTTCCTAATGCCTTCATATTTCATGCATGCCATGCAGGAACAGGATATTCATACGTGCCTATCACTGTGTACCCAGCAATATGCCATAGCCTCTAATGAAGTTTCCTTTGCACTGGGGACTCCACTATGGCTTGAATGGCTAAGGGTATAAATGCATAAGTCCTTAGAGTTGTGGAGAAATCTTCCAGTTCAACTTTATGGCCTTGTTTTCTTTGTGACTGTGCAGGAATTCCCTAGATCAATCCTTCCTGAATAATGCAGAAGATCTTTGACTATGGAATGACCTAGAACTCCTAGTTTCACTGGAATACAAGCAGCTAAATCAGACAATAGTAATCGAGATTACATGGCCAAAATATATTCTTGCAAGCTTTCTTTGATAAAATTGCCATACTGAGAAGAAGGGAAATCATAATTAAAGCTTCCCTAATGTCTTTCACTAAAGTCAGTGATTAAAGATTGAGGAACTAGTGATAGGATGGTGAATGCTTAGACTTATCTTCAGAAAAAGTGAACAAGTAAATGAGGGCAATTTAACATTTAATGAATCTAGGTAATTAAATATAACCAGGTACCATGATAAAACAGTAAAACTGTTCATAACTTTTATAAACAGTTCTCATTTATTCTCTTTGTGGTCATCTTTCTATTGCCTAATAATGATTCACATTTATACCTTTATTATGAAAAGGTACATTCTTTCATTTAAGAAAGATGAGAGAGAAGGAGGGAGAGACATAATTACTAAATCAATGGCATGAGGCTTGTCAGAGACAACCTCGGTTGTATGGCATTTGTAGAGAAAAAGACTATCAATATCATTGGCTGTGGAATAAAAGTAAGGATGTTGAATCAAGGTATAACCAGACTCCAGGTTAATTGTGGATTGCTCTGGAAAATAACTTTGCATTCAAAAGCCCTTATTCTCTCTCTCTCTCTCTCTCTCTCTCTCTCTCTCTCTCTTTCCCATCTCTTTTTAAAATGAGATCAGTTAGTCCTGCTACATAGTCTTTACTTGATATTAAGTTGAATAGTACAGGTACTGCATGTAGAATTGTCCTTATCTCAGTGACCCAGAGAAGAAATGGTTGTGTGTACTCAGTCATGACAGTTCCCTTTTCATAGGAAGTAGTTTCTTTTTACTTTTGCTTTTCTGTGTGTGGGGCTGGCATTTAGCTCTCTTTTAAACCACATCTTGGTAATCTTATAATCATCTATGTCTATTAAAGGAAACTGTGGTATAGATGCACAGTCTATGAATTTGCAGTCTAACCCTTGTGTGACTTATCCTTCCTCAACTCCATTAATGTGAATAACTCAAAATTATTAGGAAATCAGTATGATCCCCTAGTGTGTTAGTTATTTTTCCTATTGCTGTGATAAATCACCACGACCCTGACAACTTATAACAAAATAACTCGTTGGAGATTTATAATTTTAAATGGTTGTTCCATCTCAATGAAGGGCATGGCAACAGGCAGACAGGAGTGGTGCTGAGTGTAATAACTGAGAACTTACACCTTGATCCACAAGCAGGGGCAGAGAGCTAATTGGGAATAGAGCAGCAATTCGAAACCTCAAACACACCACCAGTGACACAACTCTGCTTTATCTATCCTGCTCCTGAAGTGTTTGTTTGCCAGCATTAAAATCTGTATCTTTTGGATTCTCACGTACATTGAATACCAGCTGAGAAATCCAGCCTCATGGACTGAATAACTATTGGATTCTTGTAATTTCCCTTAGGAGAAGGCTATTGTTGGACTAACCTGACCACAGCATGGGAGGCATTTAACTAATCCCTTTTATATTGACTTGTTCTACCAGCTTTTTTTCCTTCAATGGGACCCTGACTAAAATGAATATCATATCTTTAAATTGTTAATATTTATTTAAGATATTGACTGCACCATAAATGCTAAGATAATTGCTGCACTATGTTTTCTAGGTAATTCTTAAAAGATAAAGAAATCTGTATGTATTTAATAAAACACAATGACATAAAACCTGATTATGGTTTTAATTTGAATTTTTTTGGGACTGTGGACCTGGAATGTGTTGCTCCATGAGCAGCAACTGAGTCCCAAATTACTTCTCAGTGACTAGTTGGGAACTTCATGCTAATTTGTGGGCATCTCTAGAAGAAATAACAAAACAACAAAACAAATAGACATATGCCACCCCAGAAAGTTATACTTCTTTAAAGAAAGAAGCACAGATCAATAAACTGGTCTTCGTATTCATTTGACTCAAAAATTTTCTTACTTTTAAGTAGCATCTTATTCTGAAAGTGTGAGAGGTACAACCCACAAACATAAGATCACTCAGATACCAATCCTAGCCTAAAAGGTGCTGGCCACAGGAGTAGATGTATACCATAGTGTACCAATTCTAGATACTACATCTGAATGACAGGAAAACTAACATTGGTTTTTCATTGGTGTTTTTGTTCTGTGGGCCTTCCAGAATAGAAACAGACCCCAAGCTATTCAGAAGATTGGGGGTGAGGATCTTATGGGGAGTAATGGTATAGATTTTTAAGAGTGTGGTCATATTACAACCCTAAGAAAACTATTTGGAGCAGAAATTTACTGGAGTACACAACTTGAGCTACAGTTCACTGAAGACTAGGTGGCTCAGCTGAATTGCCAGAGCCAAAACTGGGAAGCTGGCCATTTGATGGTTTTGCTGATGGCCCAGCTTGGATGCCAACAAAGCTACAGCTCATGAAAAATAAGGGAGTTTGTAGGAGCATGTGACCTTGGTTCATACCAAAGTGTTAACAGGATCTTTCTTAATCTGTCACACATGTAGTTAGAGGATGGCTTAAAGCTCAATTAACCTCCTTACCCCTTCTCAAACCAATACTGACTCCCTACCATCAAAAGTAATGAAAGGTTAGTATCCTAGGTTGCTCCTCAGTAATACCCACATGCTAATTTGTCTGTCTTTAAAAGGTCAGAAGCAACATTAAAACAAATATTTATTCTTTTCAAAACATCCCAAGTCATTTGTCTCTGGGTTTGTGCTCAAGACCTCTGCAACATTCCAAATACCACTATGTCTTTCCATCAATGTCTCCTCAAACCATATTTTCTAGGTGTCTTCTTCTTTGAAACGTTTCATCCAAAAAGTCTCTTCTCACAAGGAAGCCCAGAACATGTGTTCACTTCCACTATATCTCACCTCTCTATCAGCATGAACTTGCTCATGATCCAAGCTCATTCACTACTGAGTCAGGAGGAAAGCTATTGTATCTTTGTATTTATATTAGTATATTCTACCTGATACATACACAATAAATGTTTAAAATAAGTTAAATGAATTGCCTTCTTTCTAATTTACCATGATGTGAATGCAGAACTACATTCAAAGTCAAAGGAATTGCAAGGTAGTGTCTATCTAGAACTTTGCAGGCTTAAAAGTAATTATTATAGAGAATAAGTCTTCTGAATTAGGTTCTTTGTTGGTTTGTTTTCTAAGAGTGTTCACAAATATAGAAGATTCCTGTGTAGGATGAACTGGACTGTGAATTGGGAATGATCAACAGATTCTCTGCAGCTCAATGATTTCATGACATTTCATCTTAACATGCTTTAATGTCCTTGTAGGGTATAGCTCCCAGTCAAACTTGGAGGTAGTCATTTCCTTATAAAATGACCGCCTATACAATCATAAAAATATGACATTTCATTTAATGTTTATATGGAGAATAAGCTACTTTTATTAATACAAAAAATTCTTCAATTCTAAAAATTCTGGTAATTTATTATAACTATAGGCTTAAATTCTATACATTCTGTCTCAACTTGTCATTCAGACTAAAATTTTATGCCTTGTTTTCTAAGATTTTTGTTCATTCCTTTATAATATTTACTGATTTCTGTACCTGGGGCATTTGACAGTCACTTGTGTTGGATTTTCAAAACTTTTGATTTTCCCATTTTGTTAACAAAACAAATTAAAGACATTTAAAGTGTTCTGGGAGGAGCAGAATTATAGTGTAATGTGGTACATGTGGCAGGAAAGAAGAGTGGAGGAAGGTGATTACCTGGAAGGGACTTCCAGGATGGGGAAAGGAGTGGGTATGCATGATGATTAAGAATAAGATGTACTGCATGAAAATAGCATAATGAAACATATTATTTTATATGTTGGCTTTTCAAAGTTAATAAAGAATAAAAGACACATGACAATGGGCTCCATTTAGTGATAATTTATGAGTGTACAAACTATGTTGATGAATCACAAATTAGTTGTAGAGAGCTAAGGGATAAAAGGGAATAATTACTCAATGAATGTGCAGTTTTTATTATAGAAAAAGATGCACAATCACAAACAAATTTAGAGAGATATGTAGCTAGAATAAGTGGGTTTAAGAACGATCATGAATTATGATATTTTATTTCTTTAAAGCAGATGTATATGACACTGTGAAACAGGGTCATACCAAGAATGTTGAGTGACCTTCTATATCTGCCATACTGTATTTAGAAGATATAGGAAATTTGGTTGTGGTGTTAAAATGATGCGCGCGAGTGTGTGTGTGTGTGTGTGTGTGTGTGTGTGTGTGTGTGTGTGTGTCTGTTATGAACTCTTAAATATGGATTGAACTATATATTTTTAAAGACCTGGACTCCTGGACTATATCATTCATAACTAGGTCAGCAGTGCCTAGAAATAGTTCCTGGCCCCTCAATTCTTAAAAAAATATTTTTTACTAAGTAAAGAATCATCAAATGAATGTTTCTTATTTATTAAGAAAGAATAAAATATATATCCTATATGTAGTATGATTAACAGTGATAGAAACTTTTATTTACAACACATTATTTCTACTCTGCATATTTAAACAAGTCAATATATTTTGTATATATTTACATTACATATAGAAATGCACACTTGATTTAGGACCTGAAATTAACATCCATTTGAATGCATCTTGTGAGGAGCTCTGCAGATTTCAGGAAACCGTAAGACAGACTAAATGGCATTTTTCATTATTTTTTCAAGTTCTGTGGTTTACAATCAAGGGAGAACGGAAAGTGCTTGTGTATCAACACTTTGTGTGGTATTACCAAGCATTGTGTGTCTTTGGAACAGGTAAGATAAAATCTTATTTAATTTACTGTTTGCAAATAGGGAAAATGGACTACGTGTGCCCTTCATTGTAACCCAAGGACAGAAGAAACATAAATCAATAACTATCAATATTTAGAGACATCAGCTCATTTGTCCATCTCTGGCAGGTAAAAAATGTCAGTGATCTAAATTCAAACAATTTCTATTTCAGCAGAAATGGCACATTTTGGCTGGGATTTTGGACAAGTCCTCTCACAATTCTTGGTGTTGTTTTACTTCTTGGGAAACATGGAAAATTATAGTGCATATGTGAAAATGGCACCAAAAACTAGGCTATCTGTCAAACAGGAGCCTAATATCTATCTTGTAAAGGTTCAAATTGTACATAAGGAATGTGCTGGCCTTCACCAAAACTGACAATGGGATTCTTAATGTCATAATTCACCTTCACAATCCATTATCTTCCATTGTCAATAGTCACCATAAATCCAAAAAGCTTTTGTTTTGTTGAAATGGAAATCATATCTCAAGTGCAAAGTTCCTAATGTTTTATGTTACAACCTCAGTAAAATTGATATTCTTTAAAGAAACATCCCCATTTTGAGTCAATTTGTTTTCATTACTGCTGGATTAATCTCCTCATCAGTTCCCAGAGGTAGATCAGCTCCTGTCTCAACTTTAAGTCTGCAAATAGCTGATGTCTGTGTGTATCTAGCTGTAGATTTTAGCTAAAATTGCTTAGTCCATGAACTTCTCCTGGACTCATTAGAATATCTCTGATCATGATTCTTTACATTTTGGAGTAGAAGACCTATGTAGCTTAATGGCTCTTATTTTAAATCCTCATTTGACTTCTTCATATGCTGCCAACATCTACTGTGTCTCCAGCAACTCACAGAAACACAAACACAAAAGTGTAGTGAGTTATTCAGCCATCTATGTGACTTTTGCCAGCATAAGGACATTTCCTTCTCACAAGAGGACAGGTAAGGCAAAGTTTAGGCCAAGAAAGCTGCACTTGAGAATCTGAGAGCCTCATCTTGCTTCTTCACAGGAGGGCATCTCCTTTATTACCATTTAGTTAATTTTATGGAATATGACCCTTTCATATTCTCAAGATGTATAAATGTCTACTCACTATGTGAGTCACAGTTTTCTGTACATGCCAAGAAAGATCTTCATAAAGTAAGAACTTTAAAAAGAAGCTAAGTGGAATTTTCAGCAAATTGTTTGACCTCATTTTTATGAGTATTTAAATATTTAAATCATCTGTAGACATTACCATTTAAAAAAAAATCCCTAAGCAGCTACATTATTGAATTGAACAAAGTCTTGAGGATGAAATTTACATGAGTAAAATAACATAAATGAAAGTAATAGACTTGAGTTAGAAAGGAATACAAAAGTCATGAATTGAAGTTCTACTGTAGTAATGAGGGGCTCGGGTTGCGTTCCCAGCGCCGGGCCCCTTGTGCCATCAGGCTCCCAGTGTGTACCTGAAATAATTACACGGAAACTGTATTCATTTAAATACTGCCTGGCCCATTATCTCCAGCCCCTTATTGGCTAACTTTCACATATTATTTTAGCCCATCTCCATTAATGTGTATCGCCACTTGAGTTGTGGCTTACCGGCATGAGTCTAACCAGTGTCCATCTTGTGCTGGAGAAGCATGGCGTCTGCTCCACTGCCTTCTCTCTCACAGCATTCCGTTCTATCTACTCCGCCCACCCAAGGGCTGTCCTACCAAAAGGCCAAGGCAGTTTTCTTTGTTCATTAATGGTAATCACAGCACACAGAGGGGACTCCCAAATCATCCCTGAGGACACTCCTACACCATTCTACTTCCAACCAACCATGGAGAAAGCATAAGAAGGAATCTCACACTGAGAAAATGTTCAAACTCTGACATTATTCTACAAAAGAACAGACAACCCTAAAATATAAAGGCATTCTGCTTTGAATTTACAGTTGCATTATTTTAGGTTTAAGATGTGTTACTTTCTTACAGCTACATAGCTATTTTATACAACTAGGTGATTATAATACTTTTAAAACATCTTGTTGCAGAAATCTCCTTTCAGAATATCATCTGTAAAACAAATTGCAACTTAAAATGTTTAATAGACAAAACATAGGTATTCAAAATATACATTGTGATACTTTTATATGTCTACATATGGTATGATAATCACTACAATTGAGCCAGTAACTAACACCATTCATAGATCTCCAAAATTTTTCACCTATTATCAGTCAAATTTTATATAGTTGACCAGTGTTTTCTCATTTTATTCATCACCTATTCCTCAAAAGCCGCCTGAATATGCCAGGATTTTTGTTGCTGTGATGAAATACCTGAATCCAAAATAATTAGAAGTACAAAAGACATAATGTGTGTCTCCCCCCCGCCCCCCGACACAGTCCCTGCTTTGGTAGCTGCATCAAATTGAACCATGCCAAGGAAAAGCATTAGGACAAAGAAGGAGAGAGAAAAGGAGAGTTCTATGGAGAAAAGAGGGAGGATGGTGAAGGAAGGAGGAGTGGGGACAAAGGGAGAGGGAAAGAAAGCATGTCTGTGCTTCCCTATCAGTTTGTTCCTGTGGACATTCAGTGTGGTGGATAAAGATGAACCTTGTTCAGGTTTGGTCTCTTCCCCTCAGTTACTGATCAGTTCTGGTTGTTTCCACCCATGCCTTTACAGACACTACCAAAGCATGTCTTATTAGTCTTCTAATCACCTCTCAACCCCACCAACATGACAAGTAGACCTATCATGCTACCATGGCAATGTTTTAGGAGCTGCCAATGTTTACAGATATCATGTTTAGGTGATATCATGGGGAATCTGTCTTCCTATGCCTGACTTGTTTTTCTGATTACATTACCTTTTGGTTTATCTATGTTGCTGCAATCATATATTTTTTTCATTTCTTTTATTGCTGAAAAATTATTGGATAAACACAATTTTACTTTCATTTGTTCATGAATGTTTTTAGTTTTTGGCCATTGTGAAAATGTTTCAAGGGCTATTGGGAATGTTGACATCTCCTTGATATCCTGAATTCAGGCTTTTGATACTAAGTCAGGAATAAGACGGTTTTGTCATACTGTGGTTTTATTTTTAACTTTGGAGAAACTCCAAACTGTTTCACATATTAGTTATACTGTATGTATGCATGTATTGCTATGTATGTATCAGTGTTGCTTTGTCTGTTATTTTCTTCATATTTTTGTCAACACTGTAATCTCTTATCATTTGAAAACAATTATCTTAACAGATGATTGGTGAACTTTCATGGTAGTTTTGATTTGCATTTCTCTAACAATTGATGATGTTGGGCATATTTGCATATCTTTGTCCATCATTGTATGTGTTCTTTGGAAAAATGTCTGTTCAGGTCCTTTGTCTTTGATGTTTCTAATTTTAAGATGTATGGGGTTTTTTTTAAAAAAGATTTGTTTGTTTTTTTATTTTATGTGTATGATTGTTTACTTGCACGTGAGTGCTTTGTGAGTATGCCTGGAGCCTGATGAGGCCAGAAAAAGTTTGCGGAACCCCTTGAACTAGAATTACTGACATCTGTAAGCCAGAATGTGGGTACTGCGATCCATACTCAGGTCCTATGCAAGATTAGCAAGTGCTCTTAACTACTGAGCCATCCCTTCAGCTCCTACATAAATTTCTTATGCATTTTGTAGATTAGTCCCTCATCACACATTCGATCTGCAAACCTGTGACCCCATTTTACAGGTCCCCTTTGCTGATCTTTCTCTGATGTGTCACTTCAGCTTCTTTTGCCTTGACAGTCCTTGCCAATAAAAATCAAGACAAATGCCTAAATAATTCCCTGTATTTTTTGGTTGCAGCAACTTACATTTAAATCTAATTAATTGTAAACTAAGTTTTTAGATGCTATTGAACAAGGAACTGTAGCATGAATGTAATTGACCTTAATAATAAAAACCCAAAGTCAGATATAAGGGTAAATGATGAAAGATCAGAAAAGCAGAGCAGTCAGCCATTAGTTCTTACCTCTACCAAATCCTCAATGGATTTGGGCAATTCTATCTCTACTGAACCTCAGACTGAATGCCTTGAGCTCCTGTCTCCTTCTGCCTTATAGTCCTCTCTTTGCCCAGACACATTCCTTACTGTTTCTGTCTCTAGTGCTGGGATTAAATATGTGTGACTCCCAAGTAGTGGGATTAAAGCTGTGAGCCACTGCCTCCTGGCTCTGTTTCTCTTTGAGACTGGATCAGTCTCCTGTAGACCAGGGTGACCTTAAACTCACAGAGATCTGTCTGCCTCCCAAGTGATGGGGTTAAAGATGCATGCCGCCACTGCGTGGTGTCTATGTCTAAGTTTGGCTCTCTCCACACTGATCCTTAGCAAAGCTTTATTTGTCATAGCACAAATACAATATCACCACAAAGAACCAAGTTAGTTACTTTACATGTGGATATCATTCTTTTTCCACTTGTTAGAGAGATTTTTCTTCCTCCACTATACCCTCTTTTCAAGGATTTGTTATCTAGATGTGTGGGAGTTTGTTTCTTATCACACTGTCTATTTGTCTACGCATCTGTTTTTTTATGTCTCTGCTATAATTTAATTTTCATTGATCTGTAGCTTGCATGAAATTTATTTCTATTTCTTGCCTAATTGCTCTGAGTAGACAATCCAGTGTGGCAGAAGTTCTATGTGTGCAAGACTGGAAATCCATTTCCCATTCCTGATTTTAGAAGAAAGATTTTAAATTATCTCAACTGCATGAGACATTAGCTTATGTTGAAAGATACTCCTTTCTACATAAGTTGTTGAGACATTTTATTGTTGTGGAAATGCATTAAATTTTGTCAATGTTTTTTGCTGTCTAATAAAATTGTATTACTCTTACCCTTTATTCATTTAGTATCATATGTAATATTTAATGATTTATATGTGTTTAGACATTATTAGATCATGCATACAAATACTATCTTATTTAGGTTTACATGTTTTATATCTGATTTTTGCATCTAGGTTCACCTAAAATATTGGCTTATGATTTTCTCTTACTATAGTTTTTGGTACTGATATGATGTTAATCTTTTACTGATAAAATGAATTTGGATTTGAATTTGAATTCTCTCAGTTCAGTTTCTAAATGACTGTGTTAGGTGATTGGTAGAGTTAGCCCAGGAAAGCATCCAGATTCATGTTATACTTGATTGGATTTTTGTTATTTAATATTGAGTCAATGTGCTTATTCACTACTGATATTCTTGTGTTTTCTAGTTATATTTTTAAATTAACAATAAGTTCTAGGTTTCTACAAGTTTATCCATTTCCTATAAGTTACTGGGTCTTTATGCATTTGTGCACAAAATTCTTTTAATGGCTTTTCACATGGTGTCAGTTGTAATGTTTCTCTGTTATGTATTATATTTAAACTAGTATGCATTTTTTCTTGGGTAATTTGCTGGCATTAAAATGATAACTTCTGCTGTTACTGAGTTTTCAGTTATTATCTATATTTCACATATTCCTTTAACTTTACTGTTTTCTTCCTTGTGTTGACTTTGGACTTTGTTTTCTGTTTATTTGTTTTTTCTAGACCCTTGATAGGTAAAGTTAGTTTATTTGCACTCATTTTTTTTTCTCACTGGAAATGTTAACCACTAAAATTTTTCTCAATAGCTTTGCTTTTAATGTACCTATATGCTGAAGTTGTTTTCGTTGATTATAAGACATTTGTTTCATTTTTTAAATTTATTTTTCCACAGTTTGCTCAGGAGCACTTTTCTATTTATGAATTTTGTGAGTTCCTCATATTATTATATGTAATTTTAGGATTGAACCATTGTAGTCAGCAAAGAGACTTTGCATGACATCTACCATCTTAAGTATGCTAAGACTTGTTTTGTGACTCAACATACTAACCGCAAGTTTGTTTTATGTGTACTCTTCTGCTGTGAGAGAGAATTTTCAGTATATTTCTTTTAGGTCCATTTGATTATTCATGTCCATTATTTTCTTAGTGATTTCCTGTCTAAACTTTTAGCTGTTGTTGCAAGTTTGTACAGAAAACTCTCTTACAAATGTGACTTTACAGCTTCTATTTCAGTTTTGTTAATATCTACTTTAATTAAGCACATGGTTATTGAAGATATGCTGTGTGTATATATGCATCTTATACCCTCTTTACAGACTAATCCTTTTATTGCTCTAGTGACCTTTCTTGTCTCACTTTGTAGGTTTTATAATAAATTCTAGTTTTTCTAGTATCAATGCTCTGTTTTTGTTACCAGTGTATAAAATATAGTTTTTCTCATTCCTTAATTTTAAGGATATATGTGTCTTTAAGATTATCATGAGTCTCAGTCACCATAGGTCTTTTCATTGGATAATTTATTTTTTTTGTATCTAAAGTTATTATGTATATATAAAGACTTCCTATTTCTATTCGATTGTATATTTATTGTTTTGTAATTTCTTCCAATATTATACTTTTTCTCATGTTGATGAACTTTTTAGTGTCAATATTTGATTTATTTCTCTTTGTAGTCTATGTATTTATTAAAAAAGAGTATTTTGGTGGTTATTATATGATATTTTTCTATGATTGAACTTATATATGAGTACTAAATTCTGGTTAAGGATAATTAAAACTGAATAGTATGAAGGTCTAAATACATTGACAATAGGATAGAAAAATCTATATCTTATCTTTTTTGATGGGCTCTCAGCTCTTACCCATTTGAAATCCAACAAGGAAAGAGTCAGCTACAGTTAAGTGCTTTGTGATGAAGACACAGGATATCCAAAAACAGCACATTTTACCATTGTGTCACCACTACACATGTTCTACATTATAAAAGTAAAGTTTCTCTCATGTTGTAAAAGATTCTTATGTAATAGTTTATTCAATGGGAAATGGATACATTACTAGTTTTTAGACTCTGTGGTATGTAGAATTAAAATCAAATGAATTAGATGGGAGACTTCACATAGATTTTCAATCTATATCTATTTGAGGTGGGAATAAAACAGAGAAATTTTTATTAAAGGACAAAAGTATCAGATTATTTATCATATAGTATAGTTAATTTTAAAAATCTGGAGAAAATTTATGAAGTTCTTATAAGATTATGTATGTTTTTTTAAAAAATTATCTTAAACAGAATATAAAGCATATCTTATATTTATGATTGTGAACTAACTGAATTAGTATTCATTAATTAAAATTCCTCAGGTAAGTCTTTAATAAAATTAAAATGTGTTTTTTTGGGCATTATCTTAAAATGAAGGACTATGAAGAATGGGAAAAACAAGAAAAAAGAGGAGGTAGAGGATCATTGTGGGCTTTCTTCCACGCTAATAAAGGAAATACTAATAGTTGTTTCCAATAAGTGCAAAAACAAACAAACCTGTGTGCACTTGTGGCAGCTACCTCCTACTCGTCACTGAGCAACTGGATAGCGAGAGTGAGAGAGGATGAAGAACCACAGAGAACACTGATGGAATCCAGTGGCGTTATGGAAATGCACTGATCCCAAAGGAATGTCTGGAAAAAAAAGAGTTTCCAGTGGGAGCCACTGAATGGCTGTGCCCATAGCGAAAATGAAAGTAGGATCCAAAGCTAGCCAAGAAGAGCATCAGAGAACATTCCGCTGGCCAGGACAGATGATGAAAGCTGAGCAGCCGCACTCTGCGCCAGGTCTGGGACAGTCTGGAGAGAGAGGAAGCCAAGGTGGGGCTGAAGTGGGTAGGAAAAATATACCAAATCCCAAGTCATACGAGGAAAACTCTGCAAGGTTATTTGGGTACTCCTTACTCATTTTCTTATGCATGTAATTGTGGGATACACTTTCTGTGATTAGCAAGAGCATGTCCTGGATGACGTGGCTGCAACTAAACAGAGTGACATTTGAAAGCTATTTGCAGGTACTTTAGTCATGCAAAGAAATGTATGTACAGTAAATCCTTCACTAAGAATATGGCAAAGGTTTAGAAATTTTAAAAGACAAAAATAAAGTCAGGGAAAGAAAAAATTTAATTTGATAGACAGTGTTAAAACTATTCATTATCACACACACACACACACACACACACACACAATAACACTTAGGAGTGTCTACTGAACCTGGACATTTAAAGCTGGTAGTTAGATTTTTGGGTTAATCACAAGGATAGAAATAAGAATGCAATAAATTTAAAAATAGAGAGAGAGAGGCAGAGAGGAACAGAGAGAGAGAGAAAAAACAAAGGGGGAGGAAGAGAGGGAGAGAGAAGAAAATTAGGGAGGTAGCACAGGAGGAAGAGAGAGAGAGATGTAGAGAAAGAGAGAGAGAGAGAGAGAGAGAGAGAGGAGCAAAGGGAGTGTACAAGGTACTAACTTTACCATATTCCTTACTAAAAGGAAAGAAAATAGGACAGAAGCTAGATAGAATATAAGATGCTCATGGTACTTATTATTTCCATATTGATGTTTAAAAAATAGTAATCTAAATTACTTATATTGTGATACATTGAAGTATTATTCCAGTGTTTTTATTTTTTTTTCCAGCTTATTTATTTATTTTTTTCCATACATTGTTTTGTTTTATTTTTTCCATTCAAGAACATAATTAAAGATAAAAAAAATTTTTTTTCCTTTCTTCCCCTTCTCTCGGTCCCCTCCCACTACCCCCCACCCCTCCTCCCTCCCCCTTCTTCCTTGAAAGAGGGCATGGTGCCCTGCCCTGTTGGAAGTCCAAGGCCCACCCCCATCCCTCCTGGCCTAGGAAGGAGTGCATTCAAA
>PVIU01021687.1:0-31041 GCA_004026605.1 Ondatra zibethicus
GTGTGGCGGTTTCTCAGGAAATTGGGAATCAACCTACCTCAGGATCCAGCAATACCACTCTTGGGAATATACCCAAATGATGCCCAATCATACTACAAAAGCATTTGTGCAACTATGTTCATAGCAGCATTATTTGTAATAGCCAGAACCTGGAAACAACCTAGGTGCCCCTCAATGGAAGAATGGATCAAGAAAGTGTAGAATATATACACATTAGAGTACTACTCAGCGGTAAAAAAAAACAATGACATCTTGAATTTTGCATGCAAATGGATGGAAATAGAAAACGCTATACTGAGTGAGGTAATCCAAACCCCAAAAGACGATTATGGTATGTACTTACTCATTAGTGGACCCTAGCCATAAAACAAAGGACACTAAGCTTATATTCCCTTTTTAAAGAAATATTCCTCACACTGTTGCAAGTCATTAATTGAGTTATAAATAAGGATGGAATTTCCATGTTCTATTTTCAGCCAACATATTTTTTTAAAGTTTTATTCATTTTTATTTCGTGCATATGATTGTCTTGTTGCATGTTTATACATACAACAGGAAGAAGCCAGAAAAGAGCATCAAATGCTGTGGAAATGGACTCAGATAGTTGTGAGCTGTGAAGTGGTAACTTGAAATGGAACCTAGGTTTTCTGTAAAAGCAGCAAATGCCCTCATCCACTCTTCCATCTCTTCAGCCACAGCAATATATTTATATAACTATAATGTTTTCACAGCTATACGTCTATCTCCCAATATCTCCTAGTGTGTCTGTTTTATCTCAATGTGCTGTGAAAACATTATGTTACAGTCTGCTATTGTGTCTTCTTTCCTACTAACATCTAAAAATGCTATTAAAGTTCTGGAAGTATCTAATAACTTTTGAGCTCAACTAGTACTATTTGGGCATATATGAGCCCTTAATTTAATATGAATTTCTGATGCAACTAAACTCCTCTATACTCTCTATGATACCAATATATACTGTAATCATCAGTAATGTTAAACAAGCAATACATTTTAGACACATTTATGCACATTCATTTCCTACAGAAAACTAAAATATAAAATAATGGGAATAGACTAAACACTTATTTTAGTTTGTTTTAGACAATTTCCATTTGCAATAACAAACTACTGGAGGCCAGATCATGTATTTTAAAAAATAGAAAGGTTTATGTTACCATAAACCTCCATTAGTTTTTGAAGCTAATTGTTTAAAATTTGATAGTTCCATGAATTCAGTGTCAGTGGAAATCTAAAAGTACATGCCATCAGAGTGTGTGCATCTACAAAATGATCAAAAGGAACACGGGATGTCAGGGGGACTAGAGAGGGACCAGGTTTGCACTTTCATAACAACTGTGGAGAACTAACCAGGGTCCCCAGATAGCAACCTCAGTTCCTTCCCTATATGATTCCTCCAGTAATCCAACACATCCCAGATCCCACCTCTTAATGGTTCAACACCTTTTCATTTTGCTTTACTGTGGACCAAGCTACCAATACAACAATGCTCACTGGATGTAAGCCTCATTCAAACCTCAGGAAGTATGGAATCACACTGTGGGTTACAAACAGTAGTACTTTGGTCTTGATTTTTTTTCCCATAAGAATAATTTTCTAAACTTTTCATCATTTTATGTGCTAGTGGTTTTAATATTGTAACGCCAACTCTGCTAATTGCTTAGCCAGAATGGTGTCATTGTTTATGGTTTGCACTTCGCTGGTGAAGCTCCATTAAAAAGCTTTGTTTTCCTTTCAAATCTATAATTTTAAAGATTTTATGAATTCTTGAGTATAATTTTGGAATAATTAGGGAAACATTTTTTTTCTAGCTGAGTGGAATTTAAATTTTATACAGACAGCTACAAGCAACATGGAAATGCACTTTGGGACATTTTGCTGCCAAATGAGTAACCCACTCAAAGTAATTTTGATTTATTTTATTTCACTTGAATATATTATTATCCTGTGCAATTGTATTTTTCCATACCAAGAATACAATTAATGATTATTTAGCTTCCATAGTCTTCTGGCATTTAGTTGTAAAACACACATTTTACATATATGATGTTATGTGAAATTATTCCATCTGTGAATATTAATGGATTCTGTGAGGGACATATTGTATATTTTCATAGGTAAGTTTTACTGATTTTGACTACTTCTAATATCTTTTGGATATGTCTTTAAATGGATAACTTAAAACAAATAATCTCTTATTTTACATATAATAGAAGAATTAAAGTGGGATTAATGTGAAAATTAGTGTAAAATAACCACCAGAGAACATAATGCACAAAAACCCCTAATTTATAGCATGTTAAAGACAAAGGTTGGGGCTCGAGAGAGGGCTCAGCAGTTGTTTTTTCAGAAAACCCAGGTTCAATTCCCAGAACCTGCATGATAGTTCACAATGGTCTGTAACTCCAGTTCCAGGTGATCCAAAACCCCCACTGGCCTTTTCTCGCCTCCACAGGCACCAGCTATGAACATGGTACATAGGCAAACATGCAAACAAAGCATCATGCACATTAAATAATAATAATGATAGCAACAATGATGGTGATAATGTTTTAAAGTAAGAGTTGGGTTGGTGTTAGATGGGTCTCATCTGGTTCTGTTTCTCCATGCCTTTCTCTTTAATTTTTTTTATTCACTCCCATTACTATATACATCTTATAAACACAGTACTATAATTTTTATCACTAGCCTTGACTTCTTTACTGATACTTAAGGCTTATGTTTAAAATCGTAGTAGACAGAGGACACTAGAGTCCTCACTGCCTCATGAGGAGAATTATAAAGAGTCTGAATTTCAGCTTAATCCTCAAAGAAGCTGAGCAGGGGTTTGAAGACAGCTTGTACCATCGATTAAGAAGCTGAAGCAGACTAATGAAAGACAAGGAAAAACAAGAAGATGAGCTTAAAAGAACTGGTGACTTTATGGATCTATAAATACACTTAATATTTTTAAGTAGGGTCCAAAAAGTAATTATTCTCTTCTCAAGAATGAGTGTTACACTATATCTTTTATGATTTCTTACATATATATTTTTTTAACTTTATGGTCTTATTTTTTAAGATTTATTTTATTATTTCTGGGTTTGTGTGTGTGTGTCTGTGTGTGTGTGTGTGTATGTGTGTGTGTGCCTGTTTGCATATGCGTGTAGATACACATAGAGGCCAGAAGAAAGCATCCGATCCTTAAAGCTGGAATTATAGGTGGTTGTGAGTTGCCTGCTGTGGGTGCTAGGAACTAAACTGTGATTTTTTTCTTTTCTTTTAACTTTCATTGATTCTCTGTGGGTTTCATATCATGCATCCTGTTACCCCTTATTTCCTTGTCCCTCAAATCCACCCTCAGCCCTTGCAACCTCCCTCTGAAAAAAAATTGTAAAAGAAAAACCGAAAAAAAAAAAAAGGTGGGGAGATGAATCTCATCTTGGTGGCCTGTCACGTAGGTCAAGTACTCACACAGTTTACTCCTTAGTCCATTCATTGTTACTTGTAAGTGTTCAAGTGTTGCAAGTGTTCAAGGCCTCTGACTTTTGCTACACTATTGATAACGGGTTCTCACAGGGGCTCCTCTTGGATATCCTGTTGTCCTGTGTTGAGGAGATCCTGCAGTTTTTGCTGTGTAGGTTTGTTCCCTTCACATGTTGTAGCGGTTCACAGAGAGGTGAATGTTGGTGTTGGCTAACGCATAGTCCTGGTTCTGGCCCTGGCTGGTAGCTGAGTTGGTCAACCTGACAGTATTCCCTCATCCTCACTACCCAAGCAAGGGAAGCTCTCCAGCAGTGTCTAGGCTAGCACACCCAATGCAGCCTGCACAAGAAGCAGGGCCGGTTCTCCTGCTCTAGGTCCTCAGATCCAGGTCACCCACATTCATACCACGAGGGCCAGCTCTACTCTTTTGTCCAGGTGAGGTGCAGGGTCCTGTCTCCATATTGCTGTAGGGGGAATATGAGGGAGGGCGAGGCCACCTCTCCTGCTTTCATACCCTCAGAGATGGTTCATTGGTGTCTCTGATAACAGGGTCAGTTCTAGTGTGCTGTCTGTGTGGGGTGCAGGGCCCACTCTCCTGTGTGCTGCACTTGGTGAGAGGCAGGGCTAATTCTCTCACTCTTGTGTTGGCTGGAGGTTGCTTGTTGGTTCCCGGCTGCCCAGCTAGCTTAGACCCAAAATAATCACACAGAAACTGTATCAAATCACTGCTTGGCCCATTAGCTCTAGCTTTTTACTGGCTCTTACGTCTTAATTTAACACATTTCTATTAATCTATGTATTGACATTTGGCTGTGGCTTACTGGCTAAAGTTCTGGCATCTGTCTCCAATGGGGTTACATAGCATCTCTCTGACTTGGTCCTTCTTTCTCCCAGCATACAGCCTAGCTTCCCCTGCCTAGTTCTGTTCTTCCCTGCCATAGGCTCAAAGCAGTTCTTTATTCATTAACCAATAAAAGCAACACATAGACAGAAGGACCTCCCACATCACTCTTGTAACCCTGAGGCCAGCTCTCTCACCTGCCTCAGGTAGCAAGCAGCAGAGGCAGACGAGTATCTTTCCCTCAGCCATGCTACCACATGGCAGATGATTAGGGGCAGAGTCAACTCTCCTGTTCTTACCCTCTCAGGGTTTGCCTCCGACATCCCTGACAATAGAGTCAGCTTTAGTGTGCTACCCAGGTGAGTTGCATGCCCAGGGTGAGGGGTGGAACCATCTTTCCTGAGAGTGTAGGGCCAGCTCTTCCCTGAGGGGTGGGCAGGATCAGCTCTCCCGGTGCAATATCTATCAAGGGTCAGGGTCAGCTATCTCAGCACCAGTGTGGGGCAGAGCTGCCTATGCATAGCCCTGGATCTCCACACTCATGGTTCCTATAACCCCTGTGCTAGCACAAGCCATGGGCATCATCACAGAACCAGCTTCAGTAGGACCATGGAGTCAGACACGTCCTTTAACAGCAGCTCAGGCCTGGACATCACTGTGGCCCCATTAACAGCACAGGTTACCCAGATCAGTAGTACCCTGGTGGCGGCATGGCCCTCAGACACCAAGATGATGTCTAAACAGATTCTGGCTGTGGTAGTACCACAGACCTAGATATGGTCTTAGGCAGCTGCCAACTCTAAAGTAACCATGGTCCCAGGTGGCAATGCAGACCACTCAGATCAGCATGACCACCATTGCAGTATAGCTCTTGGACAGGAGTATGGCCATGATAGTGGCATAGACCCTTGCTATTGGTATGGTGTTCAATGGTATCAGGAGCTACAGACATCAATATAGACACTGACTATGGTAGGGCAAAGACCCAGACATGACCCTCAGTAGCAGCCATGGCCCAGGTGATACCATGGCTCCAGGTGGCAACACAGGCCTCCCAGATCAGCACAGCCACTGCTGCATCTTGTCCCTCAGATACCAACATGGCTCCAGGTGGTGACCCAGACTGCAGGCATCTGAACGGCCCTCCATGGTGATAGGAGCCACAGATATCAACACAGCCCCCCTTGGCTGCTTTAGGGCATCAGACCAAGACTTGGCCCTTGGCAATAGCCCAGGCCAAGACAACATCTTGGACTTGGGGTAGTTTGTAGGCCATTCATATCAACAGTGTACAACATTATCCCACAGCATTTCCCCGTTTTTTCTTTCCAAAGCAAGAAGCTAATCTCCTTTGGTTAGCTTTTTTTTCCTGGCTATTATCCATAATAACTTATAATCAACATTCTAAACAAAGGCAAACATTCATAATCCATTTGGGGGGAGGATGTGGGCATAGTTTTCTAGGTTAATTCCTGTTTCTTGTGGGTGCTGGTAATATTTAGGGGACCCTAAGAAAATTAAGGTTTATGGTCAAATCTTGACTGGAATATTCTGTGAGACTGGATCATCTCAGCCACCAGTCGTGAGGCTGTTCTGGATGTACAACTTAGAGGAATCTGCAACAGAGGCACTCTGAGATGTTGGATCACCTAGGCTCCTACTGGAGATTTTTCAGGGGGTCTTTCTCAGTCAAACCTGATATTTCTTAACCCAGAATGAATCCAAAGCCTCTCCTTTCCTGTAGATATAAAAACAGAACCTCTTTCCCAAAGTGGCATATCTTTTGACTTAATTGAAGTCAAGACATTTTAAAAATATATGGGTTGGTTTAATCCAGCAGCATTTATAATCAAATGTCTTAGCAGCTGTTGTTCCTTTCTCAGCAGTCAAACAATTCAAAGACAACACAATAACATACAGTATCTAGATTCTCTTTGTATTTTCCATCTTTATGTAGCTTTTTTTAATACTCTTATTTCTTTTTAAGGACTTTCTCTATTGTTTTTATTTTCTCTCTTAAGCCAACACGTATTTTTTACACCCTGTAAACCAATTAGAAGTTTTTTCATCTGAATCTGTATATCTCTATCTTTTTCAGACCACATAAATCTTTAATTTGCTAAACAAAATGGCTAGAATTAAAGTGATGGTTTTTATTGCTGGCCCCATTCCATTCTTTGCCTTCCTGAGAGTCTAGCATCAGGGCAGAGGTAGTGGCAGGAACAATGTTTATTGCTACAACTCTGAGGAGTTTCTACATCCATGCCACCATCAAGAAGCTTGTTACTGAATGCTCATAAATGCCATTTAAGTGTTTGATAGTGTGGCTTCTTAAAAGAGCAGTTTGGTTGAGTCAGGAAG
Organism: Ondatra zibethicus; assembly: GCA_004026605.1. Taxonomy (NCBI): domain Eukaryota; kingdom Metazoa; phylum Chordata; class Mammalia; order Rodentia; family Cricetidae; genus Ondatra; species Ondatra zibethicus. Next base: position 6,689 of record PVIU01021687.1, read on the forward strand.
CCTTTCTTAAAGGAACGGTACCTCTGCTTGTCTCTAGCAAAGAGAATCCACCTGAGAAAATGCTGCCACCAAGAATCCATGCTTGACTCTGTTCTTTTGTGTCTAGGTCTAGAAGCCCTTCCCAAGGTTTTATGTGGATATAGTTGGTGAAAACTGGGCCTCATTTGTAGATGGAAGGTTTTGTCTCAACTAGTTTGGAAGATATTTAGTCGCAAATAGACACACAGAGGCTTATGTTAATTATAAACTGTTTGGCCTATTGCTCAGGCCAACTAACCTAACTAGCTCTTACAACTTAAGCTAACCTATAATTATTAACTATATTTAGCCACATAGCTTGGTACCTTTTCTCAGTAAGACATAACCATTGCTTCCTCTATATCTGGTTGGTGACTATGTCTCTGTCTTTCCTCTTCCCATAACTCTCCTTGTCTGGCCATCCACCCTGTACTTCCTGCCTGGCTACTGACCAATCAAAATTTATTAAGCCAATACAAGTAACAAATCTTTACAGTGAACAAAAGAATTGTCCCACAACACATATTCATCTTGTTTCTTTCTACATCTCTTCCAACTCTCCAGACTCTACCCTTTTTCTTCATATTATTCCCTTTGCATTAAAAATCCTGCCTAGGCATCCACCAATCAATGTTTTATTAAAAATGAGAGTAATGCATATTTATAGTATGCAAAGATTTTTTTCAACAGTATCTTCCCTTTTTGACTAATTAAAAAGGAAGGTTTTAATTTTAACATAGTAAAATTACATACAACAAAAACAATTATCAAGTAAGAATTACAGTTACAATATTCAGTTTATTTGTATTTGGCAAAATTAGAGAAAATATTTTATTATCTGTCTTATTTTTGTGAGACTAAAGTTTTACACCTAATTTACCTTTTATTATAACTAAGAAAAACTATAAGTTTTAATATTTAGTTTTTAATTCCCTCAAAAACCCCAGAAGGGTATAATCTTACCTAATGACGGGCATCTGGCTACCTGGACAGTCAATCAAACTTCTGAAAGTTGGGACATCCAACATTGGCTTATATGCCAAGTGTATCTGACAGATATTTCTGGGAAGCAGGAAATTGTGAAGAAATTTTCTACTTTGTCTTGGTAAAGTTTGGCAGTTGCTCTTTGGTGTCCTACTGTTGCAGTTTGGAAACTATACTGCCCACAACTGAGGCAAAGGCAGTTTCTTTGCTTAGAGACTAGCTTTTGCCACAAAGAAAGAAAACTCAATATAATATCCATCATTTTCTCTGAAGTAAATTGGTGCTGTTAGGGGAAAGTGTGTCTCACTGTCAAGGAAAGATTTAGGTTATTAAAATATTTTAAATGCCTTATTCTGCAGGTCTTTGAAGTATTTGAAGACTAAACACATATATATGTTTAACCTTAAAAACATACTTAATATGACTAAAAGTTTGATTATTATAGATGACTAAGTACTAACCTACATTTCTTAATAATACATATTTCTAAATGAGCTGTATAAGCACAACATCACAAACAAGCATAGAAACATACTTATAGTACAAAAAATATGTTTAAATTTATATAATAACCCCAAATCTACAGCAATGTAAAATGTTTTGAGATTAATAGTTGTTCTTTGGGTTAAGGTAGATTCAATAATCTAACCCTGTTTTCATATCATATTCCCCTTTTTCTTCAGAAAGAGATCTTTGAATTTAACTCTTTTCTTTACCATTTTTTATTAAGACCAATAGCAATTTGTAAACAAGACCACTTAAATAATAATAAACATCCATATGCCATTTTGGGGGGAATGTAGACATTGTTCTATTGACTATTTCCTTTCTGGGGGTGTTGAATTCTTTGGGTGGTCATGAGATAATTTAGGATAATTTGATGGGATTAATTTGGGGAGTTGAACCATCTCAGCTAGCAGCCCTAAAGCTGTTCTGGATAGATGCGAAACTCCAAGGAAACTGCAAAAGAGGAAGTTTGAGATGCTAGATCACCTGGGCCATTCATTATTATTGGTGTCTGGTTCTCTTGCTCTGAAAATACATAAATATTTAAAGGTAACACACATATCTGTATTAGTACAAGTATAGACTGTGTGTTGTACACAAGTTAGCGAAAGATTTTTTGCTTTATGTTTGCACAGGAAAAATTATACATTACATGTTTTGTAGTTTTTTTAGGTTTATATTTTATGTATGCAGTGAGGATTTTCAGGAAGTCTTTCTTCTTGGATCAAATCTGATCATCTTTAACATGGAATTAATCCATATCTCATTTCCTGTGGAAATAAAAGCATAACCTCTTTTCCAAAGCAACACACCTTTCAGCTTCCATTTTGAAGTCAAGATATTTTTAAAATTTATGGGTTGGTTTCATCTATCAGTTTTCATAATACAATGTTTTATGGCAGTTATCAATTGTTCATTATCAGTCAAATAATTAAAGACAACACAATAACATACATGATCCAGATTCTATGTATTTCTCATCTTTATTTGACTTTTCTCTTTTATATTATTTTACTCCCTTTTACGACTTTATTATTTTAAACCATATATATATATATATATATATATATATATATATATATCCTATTTCTTTTCTTTCCCAAGGCTTTGTATATTTTAAACACACTCTATCCCATTTAGAGCTTTCATCTATCTAGATCTGCCTATACTGAGTATCTGTAACCTTTTCTATGTACTTGAGCAAAACCCCAATCATGCCATGCAGGGTGCTGGTGGTGGCAGCTCAAGCCCACAGGCTATGGCTGGGAGATTCTTCTCTGTACTGAGGCTGTGTGAGTGACTGTGAGAGCCTGCCATGCAGTTTAGCTCATGGTGTGCTGGCAGCTGCCAGGAGATGCATCTCTGTACTGCAGCAGGCATGAGAGGCACAAGACAATGAAGTCATACTGGTTCCATTTATGTGTGTTTAGAAACTTTTTAAAGCTTTCACAGGTCTTATGTGAATATAGGTTTATCACATTAGGCACCATTTATAGATCGAGATTCTCTGTGTCTCAGTAGCCACTCTAAACTAACCATTCAGACACTTATCATTAATTATAAATGCTCAGCTGATAACTCAGCCTGGTTATGAGCTAAATATTATATTTTAAATTAACCCACATTTCTTATCTACCCTCTGCCATGGGGATGTAGCATCTTTCAACATGGCACCATCATCTTACTTCTTTCTTCCTCAGACTATCCTCCTTCTTCCCAGCATTCTCTCTGCCTTGAAAATCCTACCTAGCTAACTACAAATCTGGTTTTCATTAAAAACGAGAAAATACATATTTACAGTGTACAAAGGTTGTTCCACAGCAATCTCTTATGGTTCTTAGTAGCCTTTAACTCAAAGTAATCTATGTGACATAATCCATATGACAGAAACATAACTCAAGTTGGCTTATGTTGTTTTTTTCACTAGAAATATAGAAGCTAAATAACTGACACATTATTTTTATGTTAAACATTCATTTTCTCTCATGTCTAAAGATTAGTTTATTAAAACAAAATCTTTAATGTTGATGGGGAAAATGCAGTTCCCACCTCAAATGTAACAAGAAATAGTACATTCTGGAGCAAATCTGAGCAATCATAGTCTGAAGACATGGATTCAGGTCACTCCCAATGCCATGTTCCAATGTCACAGCAATTTCATGAAGTTTTTACAGTGGCAGAGAAATGGAACTGATAAACGAAGATGCTTTAAAGATAGATTGTTGGAAACATCAGATAAGTGGCCTATATTGAAATGGGGGGATCTCTACTTGAGCTGGCAGGTGTTAGCTAGTCTTTACTTTTGGTTGGATTTCGAGCCTTCTTATGATCCACAGTTACTGTCAGAGTTTAGCGCAGGGTAGCCTTCTTTTTTTCTAGGAACCTCAGTTCAGAAATCTATTTTGATTTTTAAAAGTTTGCACCAATTTAGTAAATATCAGACTTTAAATCTTCAAATAACTTCAAACTATAATCCATATAAAGAAGATCTATAAAATTATGACTTTTAGATAAACTTTTAGTGGGAGAAAGGTGAAAAATATCAGAGTTAGTTAATAAATAATAGCCAGGAAGTATGTGTTGAACTAGACTATGTTGTCAACTTATCAAGTTATTTATACAAATACATTTATTAATTTATCATATAAACTAAAGATGGCATAAGAAAACATATTTTATTGGGTTTACTTTATTTTTATTTTTGTTTGTTTTTATGTGGCCTTGGAGACCAGAGGAAGGTATTGGAGGCCCTGAAGCTAGAGTTACAGGCAGCTGTGAGGCTCCTAATGTGGGTGCTGGGAACAAAACTCGAGCCATCTGCAAGAGCTGCATGTACTCTTAACCATGCAGCCAACTCCCCATCGCTTGAAAATCATCTTTTATTTTAAGCTTTTTCCACAAATTGAATAGAAATGACTAAGTTATATGTAATTAATCTAATGAAGCTAATGAAATTCAATAATTTGAGTGATAATGTAAATTTAACTTTCATAAATATTAGATATCTTAAAATATTTGATGACATTTTGTTTCTCCTTTATAATTTAAGCACCTCATGTACTATCTTCATCATGTTATCAATGGAGAGAACCCTGCTCATTCTCACTGTGGAAATTTCAGAAAATAGTTATTATCTTCAGAGGCTTTAGAGAAACTAGAGAATATTCTAATAAAATAAATGCACTTCTCTCCACATCATAAATTGAAAGAAAATTATTACACATTCATTTTCCGGTTTCTTATTAAAACTAATTAACCTGAAAGGTGCCTGTTAAATCTTTTAGTGGGTAGCAAGGTCAACCCAATATTACCCACTAAATCTAACACTTAATTTTAGGTAGCCTCACCATTTAAAAAGCACTGATTATGACACCCCTTCACTTTCTATTACCCATATTTACTTGGTGTCCATCAGAAAAGAATTCTGAGCTTGCATTCTTATTACCAGTCAGGAAGAATTGTGACTTGCTACTTTGGCTAGAAGCTTCAGATGAACTGAAATAAGTCACTGAAAATGACAGGTCTTAAATCCTCTTTATCTCAGAGCTAGAGAGATGGCTCAGTGGTTAAGAGCACTTCCTGCTCCTGCAGATGATCTGGGTTGGTTCCCAGCACTTGGGTGATGGCTTCACCACCATCTGCAAACCAGGAGACAGAGCATCCCATGCCTGCTTTGGGTCTCTGAGGTCTCCTGCATGCACCTGGGACATATAAACTCAGTCAGGCAAGCACACACACGTTAAATAAATAATTTTTCCATTGTTTCTAAAATACAGTGAAGACTACCCTAGAGCTTTTGGACCTATTTTTAAGGAGTATGAATAGAAGTAAAGTAGCATAGTAAGTACATTTTACTGATCACTCACTTGTTCACTGGCACATATTCATGGTACAAAGTGCTTGGTTTCGTGAAGACAATATCTTTCAAGTACCAGATCTAATTTAACAATGACCATCCTCTCCTGTCATCTCCCCTTAATTCCATCCTCCTCTCTCCCATCTTACTGGTTTCTGCAGTCTCTAAATCTCCCACTAAACTTGGGCTTGGAATCTGTGGTTGTTTCCAGGCTCAAGTGATTGTAAGTATAGGAGAAAAAAACATTTTTTAAAATTCACTGTAGGCTCATCAGCTTGTCTGGTGGTAATTAGATTAATATATATATATATATATATATATATAAATTATAGAAAACAAGCCAAAATATGCTAATGCATATATATGTATATATCATACATATAGAATTCTGTTCTGGGTTAATTCAGAAGAGTGGTTAGTGTTAGTTAAGGTTGTACTACTTTGTGAAATGACTCCATTTTTTGTTAAACAATGAAAATTCCCCAAACTAATCTTGGATTCCTAAGTTAAAATAATTCATTTCTCCAGATTCTTGCCTTCCTGCCCTCTTAGATTCCAGAATTGATCAGACAGAAAAGATGTCTAACGATCACGCACTTTATTCTAATTTCAGCTCTCCTTACCAAGGGCAGCTCAGGCCAAAGGAAACATTTTTAGTTCCCATCGCACACCCCCTTCTCTGTCCTACAACAGCCGCGCCCCGATGCTGGCCTCCTCCTCTCTTCAGGCTTCTTCCCATTAAATGCTGTGGCACTCTAGAGCCCCCTCTTCTCTCCCAGCTCTTTCTTCTTTTCTACCTCACAGTCAGAACTGGGGTTTACGGACCATCTTAACAAAGAAAAATAATTCTGTGAGCAATTGACAAGATCAAGGGAAATAATTTCAAGTTTCTGAGGGCAGCAAATCCGGGAAAGGCAAATGTGTGGGCAAACTAATGATAGAGAAGAGCTGGTTACAGGATTTGTTTACAGTGACTCATTCTTAATGTCCCCCTGTGTCTAGTAATAAAGTTAATGTCTTCCTGGCACATTAATCAGAAGAATGAGAGGGTAAGGGACATATCTACACAAGGAGAAGTAGTATCTGTTAACAGAGGACATAGGAGGGGGACTTTCTTTTTTTAGTACTGAACTCTCAATAATTTTTAAGCCATAGTAAAATATTTGAGGAGAGACATTATTCTGGACTGTTTTATATCCAATGGCAAAAATTATTTAAATAAATTATAAAAATCTATATTATAGACACACACATATAATATATTAATATATCAATAAATATATAATCATTAAGTAAGATATTAATATATAATTTATATTATATAATTGTATAATATATATAACATATATTTAGCAAATTATATTTTACACACACACACACACACACACACACACACACACTCACACATCAGTAGTTTTAGATTACCAGAGCAAATTGTCTGCCTTCTACCTGAAAGCTAATTTTAAGGAACCAGGAATTAAAGGTATGGCAATGAATTTACTTTATGATGGGTTCCCCCAGATCAGTGACATTACTGTCTCAGAAGTCGATCTGTGATGATTAGCGTAAATATGCATCCTCCCAGGATCTGGAATAAACTAGAAGACAAGCCCCTCGTTATATATGTGTTGCTTTACGTAGAATCTGGGCATGCTTGTGACAAATCATGTTGCTTAGGAAGACTGAGGTGGGAAGATGTACCTGAAAAGGGGACAACAGTGTTCCCCGAGCTTGAGGCCTGCACTCTGTAAAAAGGAGGAAGCAAGCTAAGCACAGGCCTTCATCTCTCTCCTTGTCAAGTGTGGCTGTGCTGACTTGACTTCTCCACAGTGGACTAAACGCTTAAACTGCAAACTCAACCCTCAGCTTGCTCCTGTCGGATTATTTTATCATAACAACAGGAAAAGAAATTAAGATATCATTTTAGAGAATACTGGTACGACAGAGGGCATTTAACAAATTATTGTATAGCTATTTATTTGCTTTGTGTGTTTGAGTTGTATATTATGTGTGGAGGTCAGAAGACAACTTTTAGGAGTTGGTCCTCTCCTTCGTGTGGGTTCTGATGATTGAACTCAAGTCATGAAACTTGGCAGCAAGATCCTTGACTTGCTGAGACATCAAGTCACCAAGAGAGCTTTCGTGGGGATGAGAAGTGAGTGGTCGGGAAAAAACGGTAAGGCTGCAGGCTAAGTCACAGATCTAAGCCTGATAGACTCCATCATTACAGATGTTTTCCTTTTATTGATCAGTTTTCTTTTCTGTTGGAATATGTTTGTGTTAACAACCCTTATTCCGGTCTTAGCCTGTCTCCATCATCTCTATTCCTCTTTCTGCTTCAGATGAAATTTGTGCCACTGTGAATTTGGAAACAGGATTAGTAAGTGCGTGGCCTGTAATTTGACACCATCAGACCCCAGACCTTTAATCCTCTGAAAATTTCAAGGAAGGTCTTGGAACAAGCGCTTTCCAGTTGCTCTTCCTGTAGTAGCTGAATCATACAGCGAGTATCTCATTCACATCAAGCTGGTTTTACTTAGAGCTTACAGAAGCATGTGGAGGAAGAAATAAGCAACGATTAATCTAAAATGTAGAACTAATCTAGGACAACATTGCAGAAGGCATGATGGCATAGCCATTGTCGCTACTGCAAGTCATTAGAGCTCCTCTAGCCTATGTTACCACAGAGTAATGGGTGGATATTACAGGATCAACTGTTCATATAACTATCAAAGCCTTTTTTATTATGCTCATAGAATGCTTGATTTCACTAAAATGTCTGACTGAGAATAACTCTGATTTAAAAAAAGAATGAAACCATGTAATTATAACCAAAATTGGTGTTTATCCTGTGGCATACTTTTGAAAGAGGACAGTTTTTCATTGAGATTTGGTCCAACGTGCGCATACCTTGGCTACAGAAGTAAAGTACTTATTTCTCTCAGAGTTTTGCTGAATTAATGACTCCCCTTTGATAGGATATCATTTGTAGCCAGTGTGCTTTTCAATTTGCAGCTCAATTTCGTGGAAGAAAATATATTTGAATGCGAATTACTTCAGTTAAAACACAAAGTTTTTGCTTTAGTGGAAGGAAACAGATATAGAACAATTAACTTACTATCTAGCAGAATATTTATCAATCTATTTCTGAGTATTAATGAGAGATTTAAATAAAAACAATACCTCTATACTCTTTGTTACTAATTTTAAGAAATAAAATAAAGAAACTATCAGGTTAAAATTGAGGATGCGACTTTTATGGCAGAACTTATAATCAGCTTGGATTTTTTGAGAAGGTGATGAATTTTCAGTTTGCAGTGTACACAGATGAATGCCAAATGTGCTGATGCAAATGTCCATGGAGCTGCATCCCATGCAAAGGACTGAGGACAACGGATTATAGCAGCACTGGACACATAGCTATCCAGATACTAGTTTATAATACCATTCTATTCTGAAAGATAATGGCAACTCAAAAATAAAACATTTTAGAACTGATGGTTTTGTTTTGTTTGTTTTGTTTTTGAAGCACCATCTCAAATGGTCCAAGCTGATCTCAAACATGTAATGTAGCTGAGCATGACCTTGAACTCCTGATCCTGATCCTCTTGCCTTCCCTACTTTAGTACCTGGATCACAGCTTTGCATGACCATGGTCAGCTTCACTGATACTATTTCCTGATGGACACAGAAAGTTCCAGATGACTTGTCAAAAATAGATCAGTTTTTCGAGTTTCTGAGGGATATACCTAAAATATTCTTGACAGTCTTGGTCATTCAACTCAAGAGAAATATTCTAAATAAAATATTGTGAAACAGAGACAAATTCCATTTGCCTTCAGCACACGGTTTTGACTTATACCTCTGTCTCAGAGCAATTAATAACATATTCCTATGTTCCACATATTGAGCATCAATTTTGTCTGAATTTTAGACAAATATATTGTCACATTGATGTGCTCTTCACATGAACTCATTGAAATTCTTCTCTGTGAAGTTTTGTTCATTCTCTCACTACATACTCCTTTTTCAGGATCTAATTATGCTTCTTGTTGCCTTGTGAGGTCAATGTAGAATCTCCATTCATGTCTCTCTACCTAACGCTATTGTTGATCAAACATGCTACATATCTTAATATTCTGCTCCACCATGCTAACTCAGCATCTACCATGACCCACTCAAACACTATTTTACTCACTCTGTGTGACTTCTATTTAAGTGATATTTTTGATAAGAGAAACAAGTTAAAACTAGCAATGCATAAGAGCTCATTGAAGTTTTCAAAGGAATATGATATGTAAATGTAAGGAAAATGAATGATGTCTTTAAACAAGAAAATCTGTTGCTGTTTCCTCAGACTAGTTAAATAACACACTAAATGAATCTATATCTATGTTTTTCCCATTTTGTTGTTAATTATTCTATATTTTAAATAAATATATTTTCCCCCAAAAAATACAAACCAGGATAGTCTATCATAATGCATCTCCTGATTTCTAAATGACAATTCTTACATACATTTTACTATCTTTATATGTCCTGATTTTCTAAAGCAGTTCTCAGTAATTTGTATTAGTTGTGTCTTTAAGTTTTTGAGTATCTTTAACAATTTCTGCACATATAAAATGCATTGTCTGATTTCCACACATCTATTATTCATGTTGCCTTATTTCAAATACCTTTCTCACATTCATAACTTATTACTGTTATTTTGAGATAACCCAATGAATTTAACCAAGATTGCCTTTGTGATTGTGGATTTGGAATCATGTATTCTATAAGCAATACCTTACCATACTCTATTTTACATTCCTCAGTATAAAATATCAGTAACCACAGATATACTTACTAAACTGTTTAACAATAAATGTCATATTTAGACAAATAAAAAGGATAATTTTATTTATTTAGCTCAAAGTATATGGCATAGCATGGGTAAAAAGATTTCTAATATAATTCAATATCTACATATTCACTATTTAAGTTTTACTCAACCTTGTCTTTAGTTTTTAAAGCCTAGTTCCCTTATTGACATCTCTCACTCAATTGTAACTGCCAATTGAATGGACTGAGCAGCTCTGTTTAACACCTACAGCGTTCAGTGCCCCTGCCATACTTGGGTATAGGCGGGGTTAATCAGCAGTGAAAGATTTTAAGCATTAGCAACAGAAAGCAAAATAGAAAAAGCCATAAATAATGTGCCTTCCTTTGTAACAGGTCCTTACATTTTCTGCATCATTTGCTTCAAGGGTTTAGTAATATGCAGGCTCACAGGTTACTTCCTGTTGACTGTTCTGAGATGCCTGACAAATTAATATACAGTTTTACATTATTAATACCAAATATACTTTTTCAAATCATTACTCAAAAACATATATGCGCATATTGTAGGGATTGAAGAGATGGCTTAATGGTTAAGAGCACTGTCTTCTCCTCCAAAGGACCTGATTTCCATTTTCAGTATCCATATGGCAGCTCACATGCTTGTGCAACTCTAGTTCCAGGGGACCTGACAGTGTCTCCTGGCTTCCACAGGCACTGTATTCATGTGGTACCCAGATATACATGCCAACAAAACACATATGCAACTAAGATAAAATATTTTAAAGTGCTTTGTAAACATTAAGGAATTAATTCCTTAAAACATTGCAGTACATCTGTTAATTTCTTGTGATACACTTGGCCAGTACATTTTGTTGTCTGTATATATCTACTATCTACAAATTGAGAAATCAAAACTCAAAGCAATAGTTAATGTAGTTTAATTATCCTTATTGCAAGTATAAAGGAAATAAGGTTGCTTTGATATTTCGGGACACTGTCAGGACACTCTGTCCAACCTTGATAAATTGTGCCTAAAAGGATTGCTGGAAGAACTGAGGAAACATGAGGTTCTTGGGTCATTTCTCACAATTTTACTTTAAATTATATGTTGTTCTCTCACCTTCAGATCTAGCAGGTAGTGGCTTCTTTAGTCTATACTGCCAATATTGACATCAACCAAAAGACTGACTTCTTTTCTAAAAATGATCAACTGGAATACAGCATGTGCTCTAACATCAGAACTCATTTTCCTTAGATAGAAGTACCAGGGATAATATAATTACCCCAGCCGGCATGAGCTGAAGAGAGTTTCAATTATGTTTGTGTAATGAACTGGTTGGGATAATTCTTAAGTCTCTAATTTGTATCGCAAAAGGTGTTTAAATTATTGAATTGCCTTTGTATTAGCATGTTTGTTTCCAGTGCCCCCCTGGTTTTGAACCCTGCATTCTTTTGTGTTTAAAAATATTTGAAAAAACCACAAGTACTGCAGATTGGCAGTCTTAACAGCCTCATAAACCATCTCATTTCTACTTCTGCCATTCCCAAACCTAAATTCTAACTCAAACACAACATACTTCTTCATGTATGGTTCCATATTAAAAGCTTATAGGGCTCGCATTAGATCTTGACTACTTTCTTTGAAGGGAAAATTACCCATCACATCTCCAAAGCAACAATGAATGTGATAACGAAATGCAGACCATTCTGTTTGCTTTAACTGAAAACATTAGAGTACTAACCTTATTTTCATTGGGCTGTGCTCACATCCTCTGAACAATGGGATGTCAACAACTTGCTGTGACATTTTCCAACTTTCTTGACACTTCAGTGCTAACTTTAACAAACATGACTGTTCTCCTGGAGCCAGGAAAGCCAGTGAGCAATAACGTTTTTAAATCAACATACGTGTTGCTGAAAGTAAAACACCTTTGTTCTGAATTCACTCCCCATGTGTTTATGAGTTAATAGGCTCAGAAAACTCTGCAGTAGATAGGTTCAGTCTACAAGGCTGCTTACATTTGGATTGAAATCCCCCCATTACAGAGTAGGCTAAAGATGATCTGTGAAATAATAGACCTTAAAACCATACAATAAAGTCCATGGTTTAAATGATTATAAAGCCATGCTATTCCACTTTTTCCTCGGGGATTTTCATTTTTAATGGTTTGCCTATGAAGGACTTACAGCATATCTTTGAATATGTGTTGATAGATGGTACCATTCAACAAAGTATTTTCTCTTGGATTTGCCAAAGTATCTAAGATTCAGTTTTTCAAATTTGCAATTATAAAACGTGTCATATCTGGGAGGCATCTTTGAATAGGCCAGTAATTACTTTGAAAAGAAAATTCAGATGAATAAAATACATAGTGGTCTGAGATACTTCTGGTTATTTTGCCACGGAGGGTAGGTTCTAAGTGACAACACCACAGAAAAGTTATAGTGCGTCCTCTAGAGGCAACTGGGAAAGTTAGTTACCAAGAAGACTGCACATCAGGGTGACCTTGATGCTATGACATATGAAAGCCGTATGTCTTGCAAAGGGGCAAGCTGGTGTGGAGTTGCAAAAGCGAGAGCAAGAAGAGTCTCATTTGTGATTCAGATGAGATGCTGAGAAAGATCGTCTTTATGGGCAAGAAGCTTATTAAAAGAGTTAGCAGGGCCATAGACAGTTGAGCATATTCATGGCAGCATTGTGTGTTCAATCCCCAGTGCAGTTCCATAGATGATGATGCACCCGGGGTTCTGATGAGTGTGCCGGTCCATGTGGCAGAGCGAGAGGTCCCTTCTTACAGATCTCAGAGGAAGGTAAAGGACACATCAAGAGGCTGAGGAAGGCTGGTTTTGATTCCTGGGAGGCAATGGTACAGGAAGGAACCCTGATGTATGAATGTCCACTATGGGGGAAGCAAGGAGGACACACTTAGTTTAGGTGGACTCTAAACGGTCCAGGTGGACCCATTAAACAGGTTGCAGCTACTCCCATATCCCATGCAGCTGGAAACTTGATATGGATGAACTTTCTTGTGGAAGTGAAAACGGAACCTGTCTTTTGCCTTGAACCCAGTCTATTCCTGGGGATATACCAGTCTATTGCTGGGGATATACCAGTCTATTGCTGGGGATATACCAGTCTATTGCTAGGGATATACCAGAAGAAAGCAGCTGCTGGAGGCAGCGTGGCCTGAACAGAAGCCTGCACTGGATTCAGAGAGACATTAATTACTTCTCAAGATTCTAAAGACATCTTAGACTTTACTTCATACTGTTTTAGCAATATAACCTATGAGCACACTTTAAAAACCAATTAAAGGACTTGAGCCATCATTTCCAACACTATAATTAAATTCAGATCAATGTTCTTTAAAGCTGCTATCCTTCCTCTTGTTCTCTATTTCCACTTCTTCCCACATCCCTCTGTCTTTCCTCTGACCTCTATGCTTCTCTCCTCTCCTCTTCTCTTCGTCCTCTTCATCTTCCCTTATTTCGTGTTATATTTCTCCATATTATCACGTGCCAACGGCTGGAAAGCCCGATAGCTGTTGCCATTGCTTGAGATGTAAGCTAAAGGATGTACTTTGTTGTCAAACACCATTTTAAAGTACATTGTTATGACATTTTTGCTCTAGTTATTGTAATTATTTTATTATACCTTTTCCTCTTTATGTTATAACTGCTTATTTTGTATGATAAAATATTGAAACTCATAATTTATATGTTAACTGCTTAAAATTACTTCATGTACAATTTAGGTTTGAGACAAATTAAAAATTTTAGCATTCTTACTTCTATTTTATTTTTAAATATGACTAATTTTTTCACTATATATTTTGTATATTTTTCATAGTTCATTATACTCTGTGATATGAGAATATTTTTATACAAACATATATGTTTGTATGTCTATTTTGCACTTTCTGTTCAAATTCTCCTCAAATAACAGTTTTGATAATGCTAAAGACAGCAAATTGCAAGAAAAACCCTACTATTTTCTGACAATTCTTTGTATTGTGTATATTCAGATGTAAATTCCAACATATTTTTAAAATCATGATTCTTTTATAAGTAAATAGGAGACACATATTAATTATCCGTTTAATCCTTAGTGTATGAATCAGCAGGAAGCTAGAGCTGATTTGAAAAATAGAAATGGAAAACTGAAATGATGGCTCAGAGGGTAAGAGCACTGGGTGCTTGTCCAGAGGACTTGTGTTCAATTCCCAGGGTCCACATTCCATCTTATAACTGCCAGTAAAGCCAGATCAAGAGGATCTAATATTCTTTTCTAGCCTCTGTGGGTTTTGTATGCAAATAAAAGATGGTATGCAGTTATGCATGCAGACACGACAGCCATACACATAAAATAAAACTAAACACATATTTTTAAAGTAATGATATGAGAGAATATTCTATATGTCAGTGAAATAAGAAAGTTGACATAGGCTTGCTAAGTTAGATAAAAAACTGGTCAACGTTCTGCAAGGCAGTAAATTTCTAACTGATAGAGGCTATTATCCAGCTCTCTTCCTATATTAGATCCTCTCTGGTTCCATCATTCTATGTAACCTCAGGATGCAGAACTCATGATTGTTTACTTGCTTGAAATCGGTGTTGACTTTCACTAACTCTTGCAGATTAGAGGACAGTTTCTTTTTTAAGATTCCTTTGTTTTATTTTATACGCTTGAGTTCTTCTTTATGTGTTTGTGGCATAGCGCCACGTGGGCTAGCTGCCCAAGGAGACCTGGAGACAGAGTAGGATGTCATGAAATTGGAGTTGCATAGAGTTGTGAGCCACTATGTGGGTGCTAGGAATTAAAACTGGTTCCTCTACCAGAACAGATAGTGATCAGAACCATTGACCCATCCCCCACCCCGAGGGGAAATCTTTGAAATAGAAGGGGCTAAAAGGAAAAGTAAAATAAACAAATGTTTTTGCCACCCATGTTTTACTCAGAGATACTTATGATTGGAAAAAACTATTGGAATATGTTCACATCTACCTTTGAGAAAAAAATCCAATTACTTCAAATAATAGTAATGAAAGCCCTTGGATTTATAAATTAAGCCCTTGGATTTATAAATTTATAAATTATTTATAAATAATTTATCATAATAAATTTCAAGGATTCCTTCTTACAAACGGACTGTCTAAGCTAAGTAAACTATTGTCACCTGTGTGGATACCAAGGCACTATGGCAATGAAATGAGAGTCAGATGTTTTGCCATCTGTGACATATGAAAGGCAGAATAGCAAGAAAGACATGTTTGATGAGGAGATCTATAGTCACCCCTTTCTAAAAGGGACCAGACTCTGGTTTTCAGAGCTGTGGTTAAGAGTAGATGGATATTAAGTCATTAGAGTAAATTTGTATAAATATCTGTTGAAGACAAGCCATATCTCTTTTTTCATCATTTGAGTAACTCTATATAACTTATATTTCCTTACTATTAATTTATTTTCAGTGAATGTATGCAAAGTTACCTCAGAGTAAAAAAATGCATGATAAAAATATGGCACCTGACCAGACATGTTTGTTCTTGTATTTAGTTGTAGCTCTCAATAGGCAGAGGCAGGTAGATCTCTGTGAGATCAAAACCCCAGCCTATATAGTGAGGTCTAGGAAAACAGGGTTGCATGATGAGACCATCCAATGAATAAATACATAAATAAATGACTAAATAAATAAAAAACCCTTTAACCAAAGAATAGAAGGAGGTAAGTGCAAATCTTTATCAACGGTTACAATAACTTTTGTTTCTTAAGAAGTACTAAACATTTACAAATTTACAATTAAATCTTTCATAGTACTTAAAAATGTATCCATATGTTTTCATTCAAGTTATGGTGTAGGAGGTCCTTCTGTATTTGGGTTGCTTTTATTGGTTAATAAAGAAACTGCCTTAGCAGGACTTAGATAGACAGGGAAAGAGAACAGGCTACTGGGAAGGGGACAGAGTGAGAGAGAGCCGCCACCCTGAAGCTCCCAGGTCACACACGCTGAATCTTTCCCAGTAAGCCACGACTCATGGTGACACACAGATTATTAGAAATGGGTTAAACAAATATGTGAGAGTTAGCCAATAAGAGGCTAGAGCTAATGGGCCAGGCAGTATTTCAATGAATACACTTTCCGTGTAATTATTTCGGGTATAAGCTAGCCAGGCACTGGGCGGCGGGAGCCGGTTGGCCGCTGGGACCAAAAACAAGCCCGTGTGCCCTCATACTACAGATTGGTGCCCAATGTGGGACAGGAACCCACGACCCTGAGATTGAGAGTATCATGCTCTACCAACTGAGCTAGCCGGGCCACCCGGCTCCGGGAGCTGGGCAGGACAGAACAAGGGGCCCTGCACCAGGTGCCAGGAGCCTGCGCGCCCCATTACTACAGATTGGTGCCTCAACATGGACTAAATCCACTTAAAAACCTGAGACAGCTTAAAAAGGAGAGAGAGTTTAACACAGCTTTTTGCTGTTTGCGTGCTGCAGAGAGATTTCCTGACTCAGCAATAGAAAATAGCAGAAAAAAGGTGCGCGGTTTTAAAACGCGGCTTCCTGGGCCCTGCCGCTGGTGCAAACTCCGGCTATGGAATATTTATGGGCCCGGATGTTTGTGTGCCCACTCAGGATCACGAGGAAAGTAGCTGAGACCATGCCGTGGCTCAGCTCTTCCTGCCTGGACAGACGGTGGGATCAGGCTTAGTCAGGAGGGAAAGCATGATGGATTTCTGCAGCCATTAAGGCTGCACACGGTTCAGAGGCACAAGCAGCCACACCATGTGCATGGCTCAGAGGCACAAGCGGCTCCGCCATGTTGGACTGGGTGGAGCAAGCAGGCAGTACCTGTATTTGACCTGGGATTGTGGCAGCTTAGATTCTTAAGAGCTTAGCATTTTAAAGCACAAAGCAAAACTGTTCCTGGACAGTAAAGAATTACATATTCACAGTAGGACAGATTCAGACATAAAAGACCTCTAAATGAGTCACAGTGTTGTATGCTTGGGAGAGAAAAGAAAAGAGTATAGAGAGTCAAAGTTAATGCTTAAAATAAAAGGGTAAAGTCTTTAAAGAGACAAACTACAGATAGTTATAGATTAAAAGAAATAAAAATAAGCCATGTAAAAATGGAAAATTCACAGAATGTCTGGATTATGTATTTTATTGTGTTTTCTTTGAATTTTTTGACTGTGAAGGAGCTAACTACAGAGAGAATTTTCATTGTATGGCCTGCCAAACAAAACCAACATATATGTCCTAAAAGTATCATGACTTCCAAATTTGAGTCTAAGAATATGGTGCTTTGGAAAGGAGGTTTTTCTTTTGTTTTCACAGAGGATGAGACCCTGTGGATTCCTTCTAGCCAAATGTGGTTTGATAGACCATGTCCTCCTGAAAGGTTACTGTAAACACCTTCAGAAAATTACTTCACTCATCTGGTGACTGAGATGAACAGGATACACCATGACAGACCTGATTAACAGCGCCCCCATACAGCAGGAAGAAGTTTGGAGAAAAGTAACTACGCCCATACTCCCAAATATTGCTTATAAATGTTCTTTAAATTTAAATTTAAAGGGGGAGATGATATAGATATGGATAATTTACATTGGTATAAATTTTGCCTTATTGATATAAATTTAAGGTCAATCTTGTTATATTTCTGCTCTTGATTAAGGTATTGTGATTGTGTAGTTCATTTTAAAATGTAATGTATAATTAGGAAATATAGGTTGCTAATAGATAATCATTGATATGGTCAAGCTTGTAGTCATGTTAGATTTTATAGATATATAGAGGTATATTTCAGTTAGATAGACATTATTCATATCTTTCAAAAATGACAGAACATGGCATTTGACATTTTAATAACTTAGGGCTTTTCATGACAATGAGACACGTCTGCTCCTGGCAGCACCAGCTACTTCAAGAGGAAGATGGGCATCGAAGAGGCTCCTTATGGAGTTTGTTAGCCATTTGGGCAAGAAACTGCTCTTGCCTGGACTGCTTAACTGACACAAAGAACCTGCAGAGGTAGCTACTTTAACTGAGTGTCCAAACCCAGTTTTAAATGTACCTGTTCTCTGACAGCATCCTTTCTTCTTTGGCAATATTCAATGGTATGGTCCTTTTAACACTCAATAGAGGAGTGTTTAATGAGTATTAGGCAGATCTGTGAAGGCTCAAAACTGCCCTTTAGAAGTCTCTAGTGTGAGGTTTCTTGCTAACCCCATAATGGCTCCCTCAATCAAGAAATCTCTTTCCTTGAGCTCCTTCTCTGTCCTTCCCCCATCTAGGCCATCCTGTTCCCTCATGTTCTCCTCCCTGCTTCCCTTATCCCTTTTCCCTCCCCCTCCCCAATTTTCTCAGGAGTTCTTGTCTATTTCGTCTTCTCAAGGGGATCCATGTATGCCACTCTTAAGGTTTTCCTTGTTGCCTAGCTTCTCTGGGGTTATGGACTATAGGCTGGTTATCCTTTGCATAATGTCTAATACCCACTTAGGAGTGAATACATACTGCGTTTGTATTTCTGGTTTTTGGTTACCTCACTCAGGATGGTTTTTAAATTTTGTAGATATTTTTAAATACTTATATAGAGTTGGGAGTGTGGCTCAGTCACTAATGTGCCCAGAAAAGACGCATGAGGGCCTTATTTTGATCCCTCAAGTCCAGCTAAACTCTACATGTTGGGTGTGGTTTCTTTCTTTCTACTTGTAACCCAACAGGCAAGGGTCACGGGGAGACAAGTCGCTCTCTCAAGTTCATAGGACAGCCAGTCTAGCCAACATGATGACTTTCAGGCTCACCGAGAGACCCTGTCTTAAAACGTAGCAGTGCTAATAACTGAGGAATAATAACCAACATTGACCTCTGGTCTCCACATGCATGTGCACAAATATATTGCACATACATGCATATGTGCACACCTATGCTAATATGTACATAAACACATTACACAAACACCACACACAAAAAACATAAATATAAATAAAATTACAAGTACATATTTACATGAACTGTTTTTGAAGTTGTTTTCATCTATTTTAAAATATTCTCCTGTTACTCTATAGATCTGACTGAGACAATATGAATCTGGAGTTCAAATAATGCCTAAATAGGATGTTAATAGAAATACAACTGTAAAATAATGCCACTAAAACTCTCTGTCCTGAAATGACAGATGTGGGTAGGTTATATCATGCCCTCAGTGATTAGCAGCTTTGTTGGAACACTGTTCATATTTCAGGACCACTTGGATGGGTTCCCTGGTAGATGGAGACCCTGTTTATTTGAGTTGACCCACTTAAAGCTGTCATCTGAAGATGTTAGGAAGCTGATCTGACTGAAACATGATGTTACTGCCTCACTGTGTCATGTTTCGTATATCCATAGAGGCTGACTCTGATGAGAGTATAGCAAGTTCATAGTGCATCTCTCGTTTCCCACAACAGCAGAGTACTGTGTCATCAGCACAGTTTCTCCAAGCAAGGTTGTCACCACTACCTTGTGGTGGTACTCAGAGTTCCTTAAGTACAAGATATGATTATTGAAGAAGGTGATACATACAAAGTTTAAGTGACCTGAGTATTTTAGACCATGACAACCATATTGGATATAAAACACAATGATGCAATTATGTCCCTTAATAGAAATGTTATCTGAAGTCACTACTACTGTGTCAATTATCTTCCTTTATACATCTGCACATGTTACAGCTCACAGTGAAGTGGAGTTCAGAAAAGTGTATAGAGGCATCTTCAAGTCCTGATGCCCCTAAAACAAACATTCTTCTTTCCACTTATGCCCATAGTATAATGCACTTTACAATTATAAATGCATATATATAGAATTATAAATTATAAATTTATAAATTTGTTTACCTTATAATTATAAATGTATATACAGAAATATATATATATTTCATACATGCACAGAGCAATCCAAAGTTTACATACTATATATGTATGTGCACACAGATATACACCCATGTGTATTTATTTGCCAAGTGGACCTTATCAGATTTTATCTCTGCTTACTTTTATCACTCTCAATATTGCTTCTAGCACATGAAATCATGTTATTTTTCTGAGCAGCAAGTACTATAAAAATCTGACAACATTTTTTTTCTTTTATCAAGCACATATTATGTTTCAGAGGAAAGAATTCTGTAGTATACCACAGAGGGCACTTAATATTGATTTATAAGTGAACATATGTAGTTGTGCACCTGTGTTTCCTCATTTTTAATTGAAATTCACAAACCTGTTTGTATAGGAAGATTCTATAGTCTCCTAACGTTTGGGGCTCCTCTGGAGGTTGTATCTAGATTGAGTTATATTCTTTCTCCCCTGCCATTTTTTTGACTAGAACGGTAGTACAGACTCCACATTTCACTACAGAGAGAAAAAGCCTCAAGTTCCACTTTAAGAGCTCAGTGAACCATTGCCTGCCAGACAAGATCTACAATGACCTCTAGCTGTGTCTTCAACATCAACAAGTCTACTACTCCATAGTGACACATTAAGACAATGGTTTTTCCACCTCTACAGGAAATTACTCAGAAATAATCACATGAAGTATACGCACATTTTTGAGGCAAAAGTTCCCCAACGATCTGAAATTTTGTTGTGCATAAGCGTTTAGGTCTACAATTAATGTATATACATAATGAATATCTATATTGATCTGTATGTCAAAAATATCTTGGGTTTGTTTTGATAACCCATTTCTTTTTATTTTATTCATTATTCTTTGAGATATCATGAATACAATGTATTTGTTTACCTTATCAACCATCTCATTCACCTCCAATTCCTCTTTAGTCCTCATTAGACCTTCTCCTTTTATTTTCTACTTAAAAAGTATGACTCACTGAGTCTGATTAATGATGTCCTTATATTCATGGTGTAAGGGATTTTAACTAAAAAAGGCGTGGTCGAGCTGGAGATTAGTCTGTGGGAGAGCATAAGCCTCACTAGTTCACAGACCTGGGGCAGAGCATAAAGGCCTGGTTAGACTTCCACACTGGAAAGGAAAAAACAATCACACAATAAACTTATTGTTCTATTAAGAACCAATAATTTATATAGATTATATCATTATTTGATCATTTTTCTATAGTTTTTTCTATTTCTTCTTACATTGAAAAATTGTTCAAGGGTTTAACTGCATGAACATTCATTTTCTCAGAAAAGTACATTATCATTTCATATTCATCAGATATCACAATGGTGGTCACTTTGAATGTCACTACACTATTCTTTAACTCTTTATAATAGAGTGTAAAAACCTGTTAACCTTTGAAATTTAGTTATTCATGCCATGTACTCAGGTTGCAGAGATAGTTTAAAGAAATGCATTACATGCCTGGCTTCTGAGGTCCAAAATACTGTCCTCCTCATCCTTTGAATAACACTGTCATAATGGAGTAAGACTTTCAGGTTCTTAGCATGGCATCCAACTTTAGGGCACTGCCACCCACTGCAGAGGGACTGTTAGATTTTATGCATGTTTTGCCTCATTACTTGTGCCAGCATTTGATAAGAAAGTTTACCTCATTGGGAAAAAAGTCTATATCATGCAGATTTCAGTATTACAGTATTATAAGAAACCATGTATGATACTTAACATTTCATATTTTTTAATTAAAATTTTATTTTTAAATAATTATATATCAGTCTGACTTTTCAAGAAATACTGTGGAGGGCTTCCATGCCTCTTTAGGTCTAGTTACCCCAATGGCATCTTGTAAAACTGGAATGCACCATTACATCCAGGATGTCCACACTGATTGGTAAGGATACACAGTGTGATCACAATCAAAAAGAACCTATGTGTGGTTGTACAGATACATCTGTTTCCCTTTCATCCCTTCTCCTCCTAAACCCTTAGCAGCCAGTTGTAACCATGAGGATGAACATCTGTTTCTTCCCAGGTCTGCTTAACTAGGAACCGTTAATCTCACACAATCTCTTTGACTTCTAGGCTTCTATACTTTCTTCTATCTTCTATCTGTACTTAATATTACACTTACTTTCTGTGGGCCCATAGTTCATACAAAATATTTACAGGCAGGCTCTCTGTCCATGCTTAATTTCCAAGGCAGCTACAATCCTACCAAACAAGCCAGCCACCTGACAAAGGCCAGGATGTATGGCTCCTTCTCCCTTATAATTATGTAGATCACCTAGAAAGAAGTGTTGATTCCAAGGCTGGAGATTTAAGTTGCAGGTGTTTCAGTAGCCCCACGTCCCCTGGAAAGAGACTATTAATGAGTATCCACTTTGGTTTACTAGGGGGATAAAAGGTGTTTTGTATAATAAACCCAGGTAGATCTTCAGGCATTAATCAAGCCTGAGATGCCCTTCCGTTATGGCTGTGTGACTATGTCTTGTTATTCCTCACACCTCCATACCAGTACACTTAGGGAAAAGTAATAGTATCTATGTTGGGGCCGTGGACTCTGACAACTTTCCAATATCCAAACCTGTGAAAGTCACAAACTATATTCCGTGGCATCATTTTCTTACCAGCTGCCTTCAATCTGCAGTTGTCAGTAGAGACACAAATGAATCCTCATGGTACCAACATATTGGTTTTAATATTGTTAATTTTTAGAAAAATTATCACTTTTACATATTCTTTTCCTCCATTATACAAAATGCATGGCTTCCTAGTGCACACATAATATTTGCGGGACTTAGTTGGAGATAAGCTGCTACCTTGCTCTTCTCTTCATTTTTCCAAATATTATATTATATCCTGTTACCTATTTCAATTTATGTGGGAACACCTTGTCTTATTCATAACAGCCATAGCCTTTAGACATAATTTCTATCTTCTTTTTGTAACAAATATAACACAGGTTCCAATATCCAAACCAAAGTCACAATTTCTATGTACTGCATAGATTTTTATCAACTTAACACATAACTAGAGCCATGTAAAAAGAGAAAACCTCAATTGAGGAAAGTCTTTCATAAGATTGGGCTGTAGGCAACCCTGTGGGAGCATATTCTTGAGTAATGATTGATATAGGTATAACATGAGGGCCAGGCTGCTTGTTGGGGTTTCTGTCCTGCCCAGTCCCCCAGCTGTTTAGTCCCAGAGAAAATCATGCAGTGTCTACATTAGGTCATAAACTGATTGGCCCATTAGCTCAGGCCTCCCATTAGTTCCTGTAGCTTATATTAACCCATTATCCCTATCTATGTTAGCCACATGGCTCAGTGCCTTTCTTAGCGGGGCAGGTCACATCCTGCTTCTTCTGTAGTCTGGGCAGAAATGCCAGGAGAGAGCTTCCTGCTTCCCAGAATTCTCCTATTCTCCTTGTTCCACCTCTACTTCCTGTCTGGTTGTCCCACCTATACATCCTGGCTAATGGCCAATCAGCATTTATTTAAATCATGATTGACAGAATACAGACAATTCTCCCACACCATATAGGTGGGCCAAGCCCACTGTAGATGACTCAACCCCTGGGCAGATAGTTTTCTATGGCATGAAAAGGCAAGCTCAGCAGGACACAAGGAGGAAGCTGTAGTAAGCAGTGTTCCTCTAAGGCTTCTGCTTCAGTTCCTGCCTCCGGGTTCTTGTCTTCTGGTTGCTGTCTTCAGTTCTTACCCTGTTTTCCTGTTTCCTTTGGATGATAGAATGAAAACTATTTTGAAACAAACCCTTTCTTATCCAAGTCATTTTTGGTCATTCTATTTCATCACAACGATAGAAACATTCTTTAAGGCACTGGATCACAAGATGAGAAAGAAAACAATGCACACACTAGTAAGATTAAAATTCATAAGTAAAAGCAAAACTGCATTTCTCTTAGTTTTTTACAAACTTAATTTGTAATGTTAAATTTTATATTGAAAAACTAACTTTCTAGTGATATATTTTCAATATCACAATTGTAGTAGTGTTAATAGTTATGATAAACAATGAATGACAAAACTTATACAGACCAGCCAAACAAAATGAGAGTCACATAAAATTAGTTAAATTAAGACGGAAATGGTAGGGCACACTTATTACCCCCGAGACTGTAGGAGTGATATCAAGATTTAAAGGTCAGTGTCTGCTACAAAAGAACACATTAACTACTACTAATAATAATCACAATTTTAAATTGACTTTAACTCTGTGGTTTAGTTAACAGCACTGTGC
>PVIU01021688.1:0-31018 GCA_004026605.1 Ondatra zibethicus
CCGTCCATACAGGGGCACTGGGTAGGATGCAGCAGGGCCGTCCATACAGGGGCACTGGGTAGGATGCAGCAGGGCCGTCCATACAGGGGCACTGGGTAGGATGCAGCAGGGCCGTCCATACAGGGGCACTGGGTAGGATGCAGCAGGGCCGTCCATACAGGGGCACTGGGTAGGATGCAGCAGGGCCGTCCATACAGGAGCACTGGTAATTGGCTGTTAGCTCAGAGGCATGGCTCAGCCAAAACACAAACCAAGAGTTCAGGCTCACGATGCACCTACCTGATGAAAGATACACACTTTGAATTAAAAACCCAACACACAGTTTCTAAAACAAATCAATAGAAAAAACAAGCAAAAATATTAGAGCTGGAACTTCAGAAAATAAGGCGTCCAAGGGCCCACATGGATCAAGAGCGAAAGGTTAACGTTGGCAGTCGTCGGAGGGACCTGAGCTGTGACCACAATGTGACCTGACCTCCACAGTGAGTGACCGCAGGAAAGCAGGAGAAAATGTAACCTGCGAGCAGAGACCTGAGTGTCCCGTGTCACTTTACTGCACAGTGGGCACTGTTTGGTCAAGCTGAGCAGACACGGCCCTGTGATACCACTGTCAGGTCTCCTCACAGAGCCACATATTTTGTGTTCAAGACACTTGTTCAAAGATGTTAGA
The DNA here is from genome assembly GCA_004026605.1 of Ondatra zibethicus. Taxonomy (NCBI): domain Eukaryota; kingdom Metazoa; phylum Chordata; class Mammalia; order Rodentia; family Cricetidae; genus Ondatra; species Ondatra zibethicus. Next base: position 671 of record PVIU01021688.1, read on the forward strand.
GCTGTCTTTAGTAGCTACAAGCCAGAAATACTCAGTGACTACCTACAGTGACTGGATACACTGCTGACCTTAGCCCACTGCTGTGTGTAGCATTCAGGGGATGCTGCAAAGTGCAGCGTGACCCAAGGAAGCCAGAGGTGAAGGACAGTGCCCGTATGCTCTGATACAGAACAGTCAAAGCCAGGGGGTATGACTCGGGGCTTCTGGGAGGCTGGAGATGCTCACGTTTGCCCTAGGCTCTGGCTACAGGTGTTCTCGTCTTTGTAAAGTCGCCCTTGCTTCCGGGGTGCACATCTGTGAGGATGTGCTGCACCACAATGCAAAATTTAGCTGATGTGCATGCGAGCATAAATGAAACAGCTGTATCTTTTGTTTCTTTTCTCAGGGGAAGAAATTGGACCCAGAGCTGTGAGCTCTGCCACTAACTACAGCCTCAGTTCGCTTTCCACTGTGACGTTTTACAGTCTTAAGACAGATCTCACTCACTACCCAGGCTGGCCTTGAACTTGCAACCCACCCACTTCAACACCCAGAATGATAAGATTACAGGCCTGTGCCACTACAGGTAGCCTTGACAGTTGCCGTGATCAGTAGAGAACCAGTGAGGTTGTTCCTTTGTTCTGAACAGTAGCAGGCACGAACCATTCCTTGTGGAAGGTGGGCAGAAAGCTCAGGGCTGTGATTCCTGACAGAGGGAGGCAAGGGAGACAAGCCCTGTAAGGTCCCCACCTCCACTGGAGGCACTATCCCGAATGCAGATCGGGATGGAGAAGCCTGGTTGGGGGTGGAAGTAAGATGGTCAGAATTTAGGTTACAACACCAAGAAGAGAACTGGAAGCAACTCTGGATGCCCATACAGGGTCCCCTGGTATCTATGCTAATTAACTCGTAAGGGCATGGGGTGGACTCCATGGGGGTCGTGCAGAGGGCAAATAGGAACTGAGAGGCTGGGCACTTCTAGAGCGGACATGGTGCTGGGACATTTAAGGTATGACTAAAATGGTAGTATTCAGTCCTTAGGGGCTAGGCTGTGCTGCTCACATGGTAGAAATTGGTTCCTTGTGGTATGGAGACTGGAAGCATTCCAGGTTCTGGTGGGGTCTACTTTCTGGCTTCCGGTTAGCTGCCTTCTCATTTATATCTTCAGTGATAAAGGGTGGGAGAAGTGGGCAGAGAGAATGAGGGAAGAAGGAGACGGGGAGAGAAAGACAGGAAGGGAGAGGGGAAGTCTGAGAGGGAGGGAGTTTCATCAAATTAGAGTGTCACTTGTGACCTCAGTTGACCCCAAAGACCCTATCTTCAGATTGTCATGTGGGGGTCAGGGGCTTCAGCAAATTAACTTTGGAGGGACGTAATGCAGCGCCTGCCAACACCCTAGGCACACCGTGGTGAATCAGTCGGAGAAGCCACAGCCCTGCAGGATGATAGACTAGCCCCAGAATAAAGACAAGTTACTGCTACCAACCGTGAAAACAAACCTTTGAATTCAGATTCTTGTAGCAGCCAAGTACACTCTTACAAGACAAACCTTTCCACGTCTGAGAGCCCTGGGTGGACGTAGCACAGCCCTCACTGGTGGCCTGCACCAGCCATCGCTAGCAGGTTCTGAGGAGGACGGCACAGGGGCAGGTTCCTGAGTGCACCAACCAGGATGGCATGCAACCAACACCAACCAGGATGGCATGCAACCAACACCAATCAGGATGGCATGCAACCAACACCAACCAGGATGGCATGCAACCAACACCAACCAGGATGGCATGCAACCAACACCAACCAGGTTGGCATGCAACCAACGCCAACCAGGATGGCATGCAACCAACACCAACCAGGATGGCATGCAACCAACACCAACCAGGATGGCATGCAACCAACGCCAACCAGGATGGCATGCAACCAACGCCAACCAGGATGGCATGCAACCAACGCCAACCAGGATGGCATGCAACCAAGTCCGTGAAAAACAGAGAGCAGAGCTTAAGGCCCCTTGGCTACCAGTGGAATGAAGGGAGGGAGGGGGAGAAGGAGGAAGGGAGAAAAAGAGGAAGGGAGGGAGAGAGGGGGAAGGGGGAAGGGGAGGAAGGAGGGGGGATAGCAGGCAAGCAGGAAGGAAGGCTAGAAGAGAGGCAATCAAAGATGGCATGTGTAGATTTTGACACTCATCCTGGCTGGCTCCACACAGCCCAGTGCAGCCAGGAGTGACATGGAGACCCGAGCTGCCACTAAGGGCAGGACAGTGCAGCCCGAAACGCAGGATGGGTCTCTTAAAAACTAAATCATGGCTAAAAAAATTACCTACATTCAAGGAGTGACACAGTTTATAGGAGGGCTGGCCTGTGTGGAGACGGTCTCGCTGTGCAGCCCAGGCTGGCCGGGAGCTTTGGATCTCCTACCTCAGCGTCTCGTGGTGTATCGCACCAAGGCCACTGCTCTCCACTCCTGAGACGGGAACTGCACCTTCCCATTTAGGGTATTTCACCTCCTCCCATTTAGGGGTCTTTCACCTCCTTCACATTTGTTGATGGAAACCTTTTGCTTTCTTTTCTCAGAAAGTTTCTTTCACTTTTACTCCTATCCCCCTTCCCTTTATTCTCTCTTTAATTTCTAAAAAAAAGACTGCTCGGTTATTATATAGTAACATGCTTATAAGCCATGTAACACCTGCTCATTTTCATGTAAGTGCATAATGGGTTAGAGTGTATCCCTACCCTCACTGTTTAAGAATGCTGTTGCTAAGGCTGGTGTGTGGGTACACATTAGAGTCCTCAGACTTGGAGGGAGGCATGAAAATCAGAAGCCAAGGTCATCTTTCGCTGCTTAGAAAGTTGAAGTCAAATCAAATAAATAGAAAACAAAACCCAAAAGACAATGTTTTTGCTCTGCATAGGGGTATTTTGAGAAGTTAGCCTTTCCCTGGAACCTTTCTTCCCTTGTATGTATTGAGAAACTCCTACTTGGCCAAGATCATCTTTGGTTCACTTCTGTCCAGCCCCCATGTACTTTCTCATGGGTTCCGATAGACAAATGGCTTGGGGCTTCTGAGTATATAAAACCTGTAAGTTGGCCAGGTGTAGGAGCATAAGCCTACGACCCCGGGACTCAGCTCATGAGGCTCAAGTAGAAAACTCAAGATTTAGAGACTAGACTGGGTGACAATCTCTCTCTCTCTCTCTCTCTCTCTCTCTCTCTCTCTCTCTCTCTCTCTCTCTCTCACACACACACACACACACACACACACACACACACGCACACACACACACACACAGAGTCTCCAACTCCAGCCATCACTTAACCTGTGATCAACTGTTCTTTCTCATTGTCAAGTCCTGAACTTTTGAGCCTTTCCCAGACTCAGGGTAAAGGGAGAAGAGAGCAGCTTGGACCACGCTGGGGACTCATCCCTTCACATGAATTATCCCAGAACAGCAGCTATTTGTGAGGGAGCCTGGGTCTTGCCCTCAGTGCCACACTGTGGAGCAGGTTTTCCTCTGTTTCCCAGCCTCTGGCTCAGCCATGGTTTCCCTCCTATGTCACTGAGGGTGGCTTTTATCCCTGGGGCCTCCAGGTTTAAGCTTGTTGTCCCCTCACCCACTCACCCACAGCAATGACAGACACAGCAGCCTGCTTCCAAATCCTGCTGACCACTGACAGCCCACCAAAGGTGCCATCACACAGTCAGACACACAGGGACAGAGAACTGTTGACTCACATGGGGATACCTGTGGGAGCAGACACCACTCACTCGCCGATTCACACAGACACACAGGGACAGAGAACTGTTAACTCGCATGGGGATACCTTACTGTCCAGTTTTGCCACCAGGCCCCTGAATACAAATGACAGGATGGGTTAAGGGCTGCTGGGGTAGGAGGCAGTCTTGGTGTAGGGAGTGTGGGAACTCTCCTCTGCAGCTCTGGGCTCCCTGGTTCTTGGAGTCTACTGGGAAGTGAGAAGTGCAGGGGTATGGGTCCAGGGCCATCATGGATTCCTTCTGAATTTTTCACAGAGTGATTCTCTGTCTCTACCTTGTTTTAGGATGGACCTATGGGTTCCTGGAGACCATGGTGGTGGTTTGAAGGCTGCCTTTGCAGGGTCAGGGCTCAGGCATCTGTATCCTGTATACCTGCTTTCGTTCTGTCTACCACACACTGTGATCAAAGACTTCTCCTGCGGCACATTGCTTATCCCACCTTCCATGGGACTTAGCTACAAAGGTTCCCCAGGGCTCTGCACTGGGCCCTCCTGCCCCTTGGCCCCAGGAATAGGGCTTTCCTCAGTAGAGAGGGCTGAGGGAGAACAATGACAGACGTCAAAGCTAGTGGGCCAGGCATAGGAGCGGCATACACGGTGTGTGTATGTGTGTGTGTGGCGGGGGGGGGGAGATTCTCTTCACAGCTGCACACATAGGCTGCCTGTGGTCCCCACCCAGCCCTTGAATATGGATTTGTGCCTCAGGACAGGAGGCACAGGCTCGGCCTTAATTAGACGTGATGAGTGTGTGTGCCTGGAATCAGCATCAAAGGGGGACAGCCGCCCACCACCCCTTCCCTCTCCCTTTCCAAGGACAGCATCTGCTTCCTCCCTCCCTCCCAGGGCAGGCCAGCTCTGACAGAAGGCCCAGGAGTCCCCTCTATTTAATTAGGACGGAAGTTCTCTCAACCCTGGGAAAGGATTTAATTTCAATATTTCCTTTGCTGGGCTGGGATCCTCCGGTCCCTCCACACCAAAGGCCTTTCATGGCGGTTGGCCCAGCCTCTCCCATCTCACTGGGTGTCAAAGCCAGTCCCAGAGAACAACCAGGAGGAGCCAAGGGCTGTGTATGTGGGGGGGTGGGGATAGGGTGTGTGTGAGTGTGTGTGTATGTGTGCGTGTGTGCGAGCATGTGTGCATGTGTGGGCATGAGTGTGCGCAAATGTGCGTGAGTGTGTGTGTGTGTACATGTGTGGGCATGTGTGTGTGAGCATGTGTATGAGTGTGTATGTGCATATGTGCGTGTGTGTGCATGTGTGTATGAGTATGCAAATGTGTGTGAGAGTGTGTGCACATGTGTGTGACTGTGTATGAGTGTTCATGCATGTACCCATGTGCGTGCACGCAGCTATGACAAGAAACCCCACCGCAACCCTAGCATGCAGTCTAACCCTCCGCAGCAGGGCCCTAGAGCCTGCAGCCAAGCAGTACCCTCGTTAGGCTTCTTCGGCCAGACTGGGACTAACAAGGAGCCCCACTGACCCTGACCTCAGACTTGAACCTCTGCATCATTCCTGAACCTACCACTTGCTGTGTGCATTAGCCTGGCCTGGTGTACACGTGTGTGTGAGGGTAAGCGCATGTGTAAGCATGGATGTACACATGTACCTAAGTGTGCCTGGGTATTTATAAGTATGTATGCCACATATATGCACACCTGCTTGGTGAGTGTGTGTACTTGTGTGCATGTGAATACATGAGCACATTTGTGCATATTTGCATATGTGCCTGTGTATCTGTGCACCCAGGAACCTAGGATGAGCCTGGTTCTTGTCATCTTCTTTACGTTACTGGATGCTCTGATCCTTGGATCACCTCTGGAGACAGGACCAGCCAGGTCACAGCCAGGTACTAGATAAGTGACGCCTGTAGGGCAAAGACACGTATGGTCAGGGAGCAGAACACACGTATGGTCAGGGAGCAGAACACACCTATGGTCAGGGAGCAGAACACATGTATGGTCAGGGAGCAGATTCCTAACTCAACCCACACTTGGGAGGTGGGAGAAGGGAGCTAAGGTCCCCAGCCTTGCAGAAAGGAGGCTCAGGTTATAGTGACCCCAGCCTCAGTTTCCCTGCGTGTACAAACATCTCCAGTAGAAAGTTTTGCTGTATCCCCGGGAGTCCTTTTCTACAAGGCCCTGGTCAGCTGTGTTCTCCCAGCTTTGCTCTGTCCCTTCTACCCCATCCCCTGTACAGGACAAAGATCAGCTGGGACCTGGCTCTCAGCCCAAGTGGCCCTCAGCCCCGCGGAGGCTGCTAATGAGAGGTGTCAACCGGTAGCTCTTCAAGAGAGCTCGCTGCCCTGAGCAATTTCTTAAAAGGAAAATTCTAACCTTAAAGAGTCCTTTGAACATATTGTGAATGAGCAACGAACACAGCCCAGACAGCTTCTTAGAATTACCGAAGGTTGCAGATTTGTGAAAAGAGAGATTGATTTCCATTTGGTCTCCTGAATACATTTCCCTTGTTCTCGAGGTGTTTATCATGCCTTGTACTAAAGGTGAGGTGGGATCCTTGGCTAACAAATTATGATCATTGGTATTCTCCCTCCCTTTTCCATCCCCCACCCAAGAATTTATGCATTTTCCAGACAAAACGTGCTTCCACAGACAGCGCTGGCATCGTCTTCACGGCAGTCAAGTATTGATGGTATTGATGGTATTGATTGCGCTGTCCCCAGCATACGTATGTGGATGGACGCCCACAGCCCGTGGGTAATGTGCAGCAGTTTGTGGGAACCTGGCCCCAGTCTTCAGCACTCTCTGCTGTTCTTGGCTCACTGTGCCCTGCCCCAAATCCATCCCCAGACTAGCCACTCGGTGGACTATATAGTGCATGTCTGCCTTAGGCTGGTTTCTTATCTACTCCCTATGCCTGCCACTCACGCCTATCTCGGGAGAACTGTGATCACCAGAGAGCCCAGGCCTGCATACAGTACTCACTGTATAGGCATTGATGTGTACATGAACGAATTATAGAGCAGAAAATGAACGCGTGTGTATTTTGATAGAGAACCAGGAACGAGAGCCCCTGAACGATGAGGCGGGTGTCCTCAGTTATTTGGAGAGAGCCATTGGGCTGGAATCTGGGTCTCAGATCCCTCAGGACTTCCTTGCCAGGCACTGGCCAGCTAGAGGCCAAAGACTTCCCATCCCCATGTCCCCCAGAGGAGGCAGTGTAAGAACCCTGGAACCAAGGTGATAAAAGCCACCGAGCCTCTTGCACAGCAGTGCCCTGCTACCACAAGGCTCAGGAGGCAAATTTACAAGGAACTTTCTGGATTGCTTTCTTTTCTGTTTTATGAAATACCTCTCTAAATGTCTGCATATAGCTCTCTTGAGGGATGGAGGGAGAAAAATAGCAATTAAAGTCTTGTCATCAGACTTGTTCAGGCCGTTAAGTTGTTCAATCTTGCATAAAAAATCGGTGCATGTACTTGACGTGGGCGGGAGCACCTGGCGAGGCTAGAAATGTAAATCATGGCGTAATGATATGCATGCAGCCTGCTGGAGGCAGCCTGGCCCATGCTGCCAGGCCAAGATCATCCCTTGCTTCAGCCCTCTACTTTCAGGGATCCCAGCAGAGGTTGGGAAAGGCTTCTCCAAGCATGTGGTAGTGCTGTGGCCCCAACTGTGTCCCCCTTCCCAGCCGTGTTCACAGCTGGAATCACATACAGGAACAGCTCACAATGCCATCTGCTCAGATAAATGTGGCAATGTTCCTGGACAGAATCGCCATGGCTCTTGGAGTTCTGGTGGGCTGGACAGTGCTGAGCTCAGGCTTGGCACCCATGGGAGAAAGAACAGGAGACAGTCATGACCAGGGGCATTATCTGCACGTGGTCATTGAGTTGGAGCATAGATGAAGCCACAAAACGAGGGGGCCACAGCCCTCCAAGATGCATTTTTAGCTACCTCCCTGGCAGGAGTCCCCAGGCACTCCTGTCTCTCAAAGCCCGGATGCCAGGTCTGCTCCTCAATGAACGTCCTCATTTTACGGCATCTTAGGAGAAAGATAGCTCAGGCTGTAGAGATTCATTCCCCTCTGCAAGAGCGTCGTTTATTTTGACACATGTGGTTTAGTTTCAATTATTTATCATAACACTGGAGAAGGCCACGATAAAAAGCCCCGAAGTGTGTTTAACTGCAGCCTCCGTGAGGGCGACAGGTGCAGCCGGTACTTGGGGAAGGCTCCTCGGGAGGGGAGGTAGCCCAGCTCTGGGAGGGGAGGGTGGGGACAGCTTGTCTGCCCCCTGGGGAGTCCTCTGGGCTGGAAGCACAGTGGCAGTGGAGCTGCTGTGTGCTGTGGAGCACAGAAGTGACATCTTGTTCCAATCCTGTCTGAAGAGTGATTGGAAGCTGAGCCTCTCAAGTGCTGGGATGAAGTGTCGCCTCACCCCCACCCCCACCCCTTCAGCAGTGACAGCCTCCAGAGCACAGAGGAAAGAGCCTTTGGCAAATTCCCAGGGCTGTTGGGATTCTTTAGCCTCGAACCGTATACACCTGTCTGTCTGTCCGTCCGTCCGTCCATCCATCCATCCTTCCATCCACCCGCCTCCATCTGTGATGCAGTTTGCAGCACAGACTCTGCCTTAAGCAAATGACTGCTCCTGGTGAGGTGACCACCACTGGCATCTGCTGTGTCTTGGTACCATTCTTACCATCCACCCCTGGAGTAGCCATGATGACTCTGGATACAGCTGAGGTTACCAAGGCTCTGGCAAGCTGACTAGCCAAGGGCTGAGTGGATGTGACCCAGAGGGAAGAGAACTTTCCCTGAGATGGGTCGGCAGGTACCTCCTACTGCAGGGTGGAACTGAGGCTCCACAGAGCAAAAGACTTGGCCAGGATGTACAAGGTCCCAAGTCCAGGAGTCATCTTGTCCAGGCTTCCTCTGGTCTGGGCACAGGCTGGGGCTCCAGGGAGACCCCCTTTTCTCAGACAAATGTGTCCATGCTGAAACAAGTCCAGACCAATGCTTCCATAGACCACAGCTGAAGACAAGTCTGTATCAATCTTGGGGAGGCTCCACACCACACCCTGCTTTGATTTACAATGGGGAGGAAATGGTCGCAGGGTCGACGCCTGGTTCCGGTTTGGATTCTGCACTATTCTCTCCGTACTTCAGCCCAGCATTTATTTACACCACTGGAGTGTGAATTCTATGAATAAATTTTATTATCTTGGGGCTTCGTGATGACAAAAACATGAAAGCCATTCGGATGGAGAGATGCCCGTGCCTCCTCATTATGCCCAGCAGGGCCGGGGGAGGGGCCTCCTGGGAGCTTCATTTAGATTTTAATTAAACTGACTTCCCCCAAACAATTTGCAATAAATTAGTGCCAACCAGGGCTTGCAACATTTAGGCATAAGACACAGGCTTTCGTATGGGGTCACAGCATGAGCTCTGCCTTGCTCGGTCCTAGGTTTGTAGAGCTGTGAATTCCCAATGTCCTCACCTTCCTGAGCCCCATGGCCTGATGCTGGGAAGCTGTGGACCCTGCGTTTCATGCTTGGCCCAATCCCACCTCAGCCTGGTCAACAACACCAAGATGGCCAGAGAAGAGTGGACCCCATGCTCTATGTCACTCAAGCCAATTCTCCTGAGGAGCAGCAAGATAGCCCCAGAGAGCCTAGGATAGCCCCAAAGAGTCTTATTTGGACTCTAGTTTAACATGTTCAGTGCTCCATGGGGGTCCAAGGATGGGGCTGGGAATGTCAGCAGCATGTGACTTCAAAACAAAAAACTTGAAAGAAACTGAAGGGGATGGGGGAGCAGTCAAGGTACGCAATGTCTACCCAGAGGGGGTTGTCCCTGTCCCGGCTGGAGGATCTGCTCCTACAGCTGGCTGCCCACCACCCAGTGCCACCCGGTGCTGCTGCCAGCCGGTGCCGCCACATAGCAAGGCAATAATGTTTCATGGCGGTTTTGCTTGTGTGCAGCCATAGCCCATTGGCTTTATGGAACACCTTCAGAGTGTACTTCCTGAGGAAGGAGGATGGCTGTTTCGCAGGCTCTTGGAGGAACACCTTGACGGTCTGAGTGTAAAGTGGAGAGGTCAGCCCCAGCAAACACCTCTCTGGTTTTCAGTTATGGTCACAGGGGGCAGGAAGAACCTGAGGCACAAATGGGATCCACAGAAACCCCCGAGCCCGGAATGCCTGTTGGTGTGGGGTAAGGTCGCTGTTTGCTGGGTGGCACATCTTCCTGGAGTGACCTTGATGGCCTCGGGGTAGTGAAAGGTGGCACCCACCAGCAGTGTGACAGGAGACCTGGCCCCCGCCCCCCACCCAGTCTGTCATTTGTGCCTGGACTAGAACTAGTGTCAGTGGGGAGGGTGGAGAGGACTGAGGCAGAAGCAGAGCTTCGTGAGTCATTCACTCTCGGGTGCATCCTACCTCCTGGTGGCTGGAGACCTGCGACGGCCACCCTGCTGGCCCGGCTGAGCTGCCCAGCCCAGCCGAGAGCTGCAGACACAATTGTGTCTGGGCTTGCGACAGCATTAATAGAGTCCACACCCTACCCGTCTCCAGGCGTGGTGGGACCTTGGTGCCAGCACTCAGCTTCCAGTGTGATTCTTCTCGTCACTGGCAGCTTCACATGCACTGGCTCCCAGGCCTGCAAGGCATGGCTGGGCCCTGGGCCACCTCTGCCCGGCATTGTTCCATCTGTGGGAAAACCCCAGCTGCTTGGTTGCCTGTGCTGCGCCCTCTGCGTTTCCCTGCTCTTGTCCCAACCTTGGAGTAAAGCCTGTAGGAAGTATCTGCAACTCTGGCCAGCCACCTCTGCCTCTGTGTCCACACAGTCAGTCAGGGAGCTAAGTGGAGCTGGAGCCTGCAGGCCAAAGTACAGTCAGAGCCAAGCAGGCTCTTCTATGTGGGGAAACTGAGGCACAGAGGAAACAGAAGACTACTGATAGACAGCCCAACAAGAAAGGTAGGCTGAGTGGGGTTCCCTGGTGATGAAGGAACGAGCTCTTGGGCCCTCAAGTTGTAGCCATGATTCCCAGGAGTCTTCTGCCTCACTAAACTGTTGGGCACAGTCTGAAGGATCCTGGACACCGTGCCTGGAGGTGCGCCACCAGTGGCGGTTACTGTGAGAACTATCTTAATGCTCCCAGGTACCTTGTCGGGCGGATGCTTCCACTACAGACAAAGTGAGAGAGCAGACCAAGATCATGGGGATCCCAGGAGCCTCTGACTGCTGAGCCCATGGCATATCCAGGACCAAGCATCCTACCAGAACCCTGAGCCATCTGCCCTGTGTGTACATGTGTGTGAATATGTGTGTGCAGATTTGTGTTACATCTCTGTGTGTGAACATGTATAGGCACTTCAGAAGCAGAGGCAGGAACACAACCCTCACTCTGCAGACCCCTAGCCTCAGAGTGCTGCCCCCACGGTCACCTTCAGACCTCCCAACAGTCCCACTGGAGACTCCTTGCTAGCCGAGCGTGTTCCCTTTCCTACCATGCACCTGCCAGCCCTCAATCCTGCCTCCTAGGCTGACATTCTTGGCTTCAGGCCCTAGGCCAGCCTGCCAGACCCCAGGGGAAGATGGTAGGTCTGTTCAGCTGTTTGCAGCACAGAGAAATTGATGTCAGTCACTGTGGGTGGGGCAGTTCATCTTCTTGGTGGCTCAGTCATTCAGGAAGAGCCAAGCTCATCTGGATCCTTCTAGGCAGGTGGACTAGAGTCACAGGCCGCCTCCTATCCAAGGATGGTGTTGGCAGCTCCACAGTCACAAAGGGCCAACCTGAGGCTGCTCGTGTGGCCTTAACCTGCTCCGCCCTGCTATGCCCAGACCTAGCACTGGTTGAGCAGATGTCTCCGAAGGATCCTGGAAACACAGCATCAGAAGCTTTGGAATCTGCTGGCAAATTCATCCCAGGTTCCTATCGGTGTCAGGAAATGGCTCCAAAGTGATGAGTGAAGCTACTGGCCCACACACGACAAAGCTAATCTAACAGCTTGTGTTGTCTACTGGGAAAAACGCGACTGAGTCTACACTCTCGAATTAGCTGGAAACAGCCTGTCAGTTCACACTTGGGGAGAACTGGTCCAGAGATTATGTTAGCCTTTAGAAGGGGGCTGGGGAGTACGATGGGGGAAACGCTACATGAATGGCCACCTCAGAGGTTTCAGGTGTGAAGCCTGCTGTGATAAACAGCTGGGGTGCCGGGGCAGCTCCGCAGGAGCCTACAAGATAGGAGAAGTAAGTACAGAGAACAGGGACGGGGTGAGCACCTTTGGATGCTTTCATTGGAGGTGCTGAGCAATATGGATTTTATTTTTAATCAGAGTTGGGGGGAAGTGGGGCAGGGTGTGTCTTACCTGCTCTTAAGGGTCACTCTGGTTGCTGGGTGGAAAGCACATCTGGAGACTACTGCGTAACTCTAGAAGATGTCGGTCAAGCCTGGAGACATGTTAAAGGGGAGCTCATGGGGTGTGGGAGGAGAGATACAGGGCAGACTGTGGTCCTGATGTGAACAACATTGCTGGGTTGCAGTCAGGCAGCTACGAACATCTCAGGTGTGGGATGGCTAGTGCGCACAGGTGCTTTGTGGCCTGGTGTGGTGCCAGCATAGAGGTCAAAGCAAGAGACAAATAGCAAATAGCTACACAGAGGCCACACCTGACTCTGGCAGAAAGATAGACATCTCCCAAAACTTGGAGTGGCAATGGGGTCAGGCTTGAGAAACACGGGGGTAAAAACTCAAACAGAAATGATGTGAAGGTCAAAAGCAGGGAAAGGGCTGGAGAGATGGCTCGTCACTAAAGTGCTGAAGTACAGTGTCCCACCTGAGTTTCCCACAAGGCCAGGCTGAGATGAGGACTGTCCCTCCTCCCACTGCCTCCTCCCCAGGAGAATATTCTCATGGAATTGCTGGCATCACATCCTTGGAATCTCACATCTAAGATTCAGTGTCTCTCTCAAGTGCGTCCACATGCCGGGCAAACATGGAAAGCTGGGGTCCAGCACTTTTGCAGCCTGGCAGAGGTGGCCTCCACCAAAGGCCTATAGAGTACTGTGGTGGTGAGAAATGCTTGCTGCAGCAGGTCAGTGAGCCCCCAGCACAGCAGGGCTGGTGGGATGGGGGGATGTTGGTGATGCTGCCTGTAAATGACACAGGACAAAAATCCAGTGCCTGCATGACCTCCACCTTCCAATCCTCCTGCCAATCACTAACTCACGGTCTAGCCAAGGTCTTTGCTTGCTATTGTCCCCATTCTGCTGTGGGTATCTCTGTGCACCTCCCAAGCAAAGAGGAGCTGGTTGAGGCCTCACCTTGTGGGTGACAGTGTGATGAGTCTTGTGCAAATCTCTGCCTTCCAATCTCAGCAGTCACAGAACCACCGTTATCCAAGAACTGGGTCTGGAGGCAATCAACTCTGATGACCTAAAAGTCACAGTGACTGCAAGGGTTTCATCGGGAGAACTTGCCACCCACAAATGTCACCATGGGATAAATATCATTCATAGGCACAGACACAAAACAAGTCACCGAAGATCTACAACAGAAATCCTCCACTTGGCAGTTTTTGAGGGCGTTCAGATTCACTATAGAGTGAGGCAGAGCTCAGAAGCTAAAAATAGTCTGCTCAGCCGGTTGGATGAGTGGCTGGCATCTTAGAACCCATCATCGTGCTCCCAACATCCCAGGTATCCACAGGGTCACCCTTTGGGGGGCTCTTCCCAGGTACTCACAGTGGCTCCATGCAGAGGAAGCAAGTTGGGGCCACATTACAGAGGAAAGAGAGGAGAAGAGACACAGAATCACCACCTGGGGTCCGGACAGTTGCAGAGCTAGGTGTTCACTCCACAGACAGCTAAGGCCAGAGGCTTATACTGAGTCCAATCAGACCTTGGGGTGTAGAGCTGAGGGTGACGCGCACAATGGTGGAAGGCGGTGGCTCAGCATGACAGACGTGACAATGGATTACCTACGGCAGGTACTGTAGGCGGCCTAGGGAGAGCAGGCAGGTGGGGACAAAAGAGCAATGCCTAGCATCAAAAAGTTCAGGGGGTGGATGGTTGAGGGGGCCCCAAAGCAGTTCTGAGTTCCTGAGAAGAAAGGAAGAAACAAGATCTAGACAATGTCTGGGTCACACACCAGGGACATTTTTGTTGTCAGGAAGGGGGTTGGTTTTGTTTTTCTATAGGCACAAAAGACTTGAATGCATTTCTGATTGATTTGAGATTAAAAAGCAGAAGAGAAAAGGGTGGGAGATTAGGGATGCAGCAGCCACGGGTACAGAGCTCTGCTCAGCCACCCTGGGAGGGCAGAGTGAGGTCACATTTGGAGTCAGAGTCCGGATCATTGCTGTCTACAAGAGACACGTTCATAAATTCTGATATGTGGCCGAGGAACAAAGGGAGGATACGAACGCAGATGGAATGACCAGAGCAGTGACAAAGCTAATTTCAGTCAAAATGACTCACACAGCACAAATCACGTATGTTAATAGAGGCATCAGACCTAGCTCAGCTGTGACAAGCTTAAACCTGTATGCGCTCAGCCTCTGACACAAATGCACACAGAAAAACTGTTAGATATGTAAGGAAACCTACTGGACCTAGTTGTAACAGAAATTCAACAAAGCTTTGTTAATATGAGGGGAGGAAGAGTGTAAAGTAAGAAGGATGTTGGGTGCGTGTTTGGAACGGAGAGCCCATGGGCGCTTTACAAGCCCTGTTTTATCTCTAATCTTGAAATGCTGCCTGTTTCCACATAAATTCAAGAAATATAAAATGTCACTTGATCTCACTCATCAGGGACATGCAATTTTTAAAGAAATGAGCCCTTGTCCCGCTGCTGGATTAGCAACAGGAAGAGTTCCAATTAACAAATGTGGTGACAGAGGGGAGGGTGCAGATTCCAGACACTGGCACTCTGCAGAACCCAGCACCACTGAGCCATGGTGACTGTGCCATCCTCTTGTAGAGGACCCAGCCCATGTCCTTTCTCTTTTCTCTCTGTTCCCGTGACCAGCAGTGCCCCAGAAAGAGGGATGAGTCCTCAGGGTCCTGGAAGGACCTGGCGTAGGCATGCAGCCTGCCTCAATGACATGAAGTAGGCTGGTGAGTGTCCTGCTGTCATGACTTGGAGTTCACGGGACCACAGCACACCCAGCCCTCTCTGACCTGCACAGAGGACACTTCAGTAGACCCTATACAACTTTCAGTGGCTAACGTGTGAGCCTGTGTCCCTTCTCTGGGCCTTTGGCTTCCTTTGAGCAGCTAGCAGCTCCTGATGAGAGCGAAGGGAAAAGACAGGTGGGTTAGACTAAGGCCAGGGGCCCCAGAGGCCAGGGAGACCCGAGGTGTGAGTACACCCTGCAGGCATCTCTGGACTCAGGCCTCAGTCTAAGGACCAGAGCAGGCAGGACGAGAGAGCTCTTGCGGTGGTTCAGCCTGTGGACAGGGTTAGCAGAGTAACGGAAACTGGCTACAGCTGCACAGTGGGGAAGACACTCGAAGTTCCAGACCTCTGAAGAGTAGAGCAGGGTCTTGAATCCTATTCTTGCCGAAAAGATCAAGATGCCAGTGCAGGCCCTGGAAGCCGCTCAGGCTCAGGCCTGCTCTTCTATGGAGCCACTCCGTAGAATCCTTCCTGGACCTGGTGCTCACCCTGTTCTTGAACCATCAGAGGTGGGGACGCATTTCCTGACAGAGACAAAGCTACATCCAGCTGCCAATAACAACCAATAACAGAATGCCAAAAGACACACCGCTGGATCCAGGAGGAAAACAGGGTCAACAGTGACTTTCATTCAGAACTCTTCACAAGGATCCTAGAATAGCCAGCAAGAAAATAGAGGCAAAGGTGAGAAAATATGTGGAGGGAAAACATTTACCAAAGAAATTGAATCTATAAAAAGAGCTAAATGAAATTCTAAATTTCTAAACTAAGAGAATCAATGGTGTGGGCATGGGAGAGCACACCCCTGCAATCCCAGCGTGGGGCAGCCAGAGTCCAAAGCCAGCTTGAGCTACGTACTGTGACCTTGTCATAAAAGATAGGGAAGGAAAGAAGGAAGATGAGAGGGGAGGGAGGGAGGGAGGGAGGGAGGGAGGGAGAGAGAAAGGGAGGGAGGGAGAGAAGGAGGGAGGGAGGGAGAAGTAAACAGTTGATAGATTTAACATGATCCGAGTTTTCAATTTTTGACACATACAGAGTGTACATATTCAAAGAATATCATGATGTTCTGATGTATGTGTACATTGTGTGATCTTCAAATCTGCATAGACATTTTTATCTCCTCAAAAGTTCATTGCTTCTTTGTGGAGGAAACAGTGAAAACCTTTCACTCCAGGTTTGAGGATACACACAGAACACTGCAGCTATGTGTTCTCCGCACACGCAACTCCAGAACTTATTTTTCTGTCTAACTAGAACTTAGCACCTACTGGTCAGCCTCTATCCTCTCCCATGTACCCCTCCCCACTCTCCAGCCTCCGGGAACTCCTCTGTTTCTATGATATCATGAGATGGACTTTTGAACATTCTGTGTGGGTGAGGTCATGTAGGGCTTGTCTCTCAGTGCCTTTAACATAATGACCTCTAGTTCATCCACGCTGCACAGGTGACAGGATCGCACCCTTCCCATCTTATTACTATGTTTTCATTGCCTGTTTATGAGTTGGTGGACGGCTGGGGGCCTTTCCACTTCTAGGCTATTGTGAGCACGCTGCAGTACACATGGGGGTGCGGGTGACTGATGTGTGGGTTTCCTTGGGTTGTATGCCCACCGTAGGATTGCTGGATTATGTGGTGTGCTGCTGCTAGCTCTTCAAGTAACCTGCTGTTTCTATAGTGATCGTGCTAGCTCACACTCACACCCAGTGTGTGCAAGCACTCCCCTTCCCCCACACCTGTGCTGTCACTTGGCCTTTTTTGTCTTTCCGATGACAGACATTCTAACATGTGTGAGAGGCTGGCTCATTGTAGTTTTGATTTCTGTTTCACTAATACTAAGGGTGTTTTTTTTTATCGAGGTACCTGTTGGCCAGTCACTTGGGAATATTGCCCATTTTCAAATTGGATTTTTATTGCTATTAAGTTATTTGATTCCTTGTACATTCTGGGTATTAACCCCCATCAGATGTATAATTGGCTGGTGTTTCCTCTCCATTTGCAGAATGATCTTTTCATGCTGTCGACTACTTCCTTTGTGGTGTAGAAGCTTTTTAGTTCGGCACAATCCCATTTGTCTGTTTTCTATTTTGTTTTCTGTGCTTCTGGGGCCATCAGCAAAGAGACTTTGCCTGAACTAATATCTTGAAATTTTTCCTTTATGTTTCTCCTAGTAATTTCATCTTCAGACAAGGATAGTTCAGCATATCGCAATCAATAAATACAGTGTAACCCATCTACAGAGGGGAAGATAGCCCCACGTGATGATATCAATAGATTCGAGGGATGCATTTGATGAGATTCAGCACCAGAACAAAGTAGGCACAGTAGAAACGTGCCTGTGGAAGACAGAGCGAGACTTAGCGAGCCTCTGTCCTCTGTGGCCCTGAGCGTGGGAACGTGGAAGCTTCTGTCTGAGAGCTGGAACCTGCCAAGGACTCCAGTGTCACAACCCTTACTCAGCATGACAGCGAGAGCTCAGTCAGGGGAGAAATGAAGACCCAAGCCAGAAAGGAAAAGGTAATCTAACATACAGAATCCCTTGAAGACACTACTCAAAATGACTACAACTGAAATAATCCAGCAAAGACACAGAGTGCAGAATCAACAGACAGAAGTCAGTGGCTCTTCCATCTGCCAACAGTGAACTAGCTGAAAGAGAAGCCACCGAAGTAAAAAGTGTTTTTAATTGCTGTATCAGTAATAAAGCAATTAAGAATAAATTAATTAAAGATCTTTACAACAAAAGCATAAAGTGTGTGTGTGTGTGACAGAAGTGGAATAGCACATGGAGGAGAGAAAAATACCCCACTTTCAGTGTCGCTAAAATGTCTACACAATCTGATGTAGTCTACAGGGTCAATGCAATAATCCCCAGGTTAACGTCTATTGGATTCTTCACAGAGCTAGGAAAAACAATTTCCAGTGTGTACAAACCCACTGCAGCCACAAAAACCCAATAAATCCCAAACAGCTCCCCCGGAAAGCACAAAGTCACTTAAGCAAAAAGAAAGGACCAGGAGACATTGCAATTGATTTTAGAATATGGTACAAAGTTTTAGCCATCAAAGAGCATGGTATTAGCTTGAGAAAAGGAGATTCAGATACTGGGTAGATCAGACAGTCTGGAAGGAACCCACAGATCCACCAACTGTGTTCAAGAGCTGTGCTAAGATCGGTGGCAGGTAGACTTTTCAGCGAACGCCGCTGGGAAAGTTGGGTGTTTGTGTGCACAAGAACACAGTCAGACCTGGATCTCACCAGCTGCAGAGAGCATCCCCAGATGGATTAACGACTTAACTGTAGGACCTGAGCAGACAGCATTTTAGAAGTAGTGGCACTCTGGGCTAAAGACTAGAGGATAAGCGAACAAAAGGTGTCAAGCTAAAGCATGTAGAGGAACAGTGTCTCACCATGAACCCCCTGCCACATGGGCAGAGGTAGCTACCACCCAGGAAAAGGAGAGACAGACAGTGCTGAAGCCACACTTGAAGAATAGCCATTAAGAACTTCTAAAACCAAGAGAAGGCATGGCTTACAGATGTTGGAAGGCCTGCAAGCCCTAGCAGGATCAAAACAAAGGAAACCACACCCAGACACCTTCTGGAAAAACCCACTGGAAACAAAAGGAAAACCCTGTAGGACTGGGGGGGGGTGAACTTAGTGGAAGAGCGCTTGCCTTGCACGCAGCCCTGGGTGTGAACCCCCACACGGGGGCAGGGAACTGTAAAGAAGGCCCGAGAAAATGATACATCATTATCTTTCAAAAGCAAAAACAAGACTGAAAGCTGAACTCTCACTGAGAAGGAAGTAGCGAGCTAGTGGGGTGACAGTCTAAAGTGCTGAAATAAAACAGCTTGCCTGTCTGGATTCCCCATCAGCGGAGACCCTCCAGGGGAAGCAGCGCTTGCTCGGGAAGCCATCACCACAAATCCACCAGCACAGGCTCACACTCATGAAATGCTAAAAGCGGCTCTTCCAAAGGAAGACAGCAATCTCCAGCAGAAACAGGAGATGTCGGGAGGAGTGAAGGGCGATGGGGAAGTGCATCTGTCAGCTGAGACAGGCAGTGCAAGGCGGCCATGAGGAAGGAGGGTGTGGGGTGGATGGAGCTGACTGTTGTGGCACCCTAGCAGCGCTGGAAACTGGCCAGGTCTGTATTCGCATCGAGTTGCCACATATTAGCCAAGGGTGAGTGCCAAGAGCTCTGGATAACCACCCCAAATCGTGAAAGTGTTAGAGCTAACAAGTCAGGACAGGGAACGCGGGAGAGTAAAAAGATTTCGTTAATCTCAAAGAGGCCAAGAAGCGCGGGGAAACCAAGCATGAATCAGGTGAGCCAAACAGAAAGCAGATGTGAGATGACAGTTAAGACCAAAACCTTTAGAAATAATGCTGCCTCGAGCGGGCTTGGGGCCCAGGGAGAAGGCTAATAAAGTTGGACGGATGTGAGACATAAAACTCAAGTGTAAGGCACTTACAGAGATGCTCCTTGAGTCGAGACGCACCAAAACAGGCCGAAGGAAGAGGGAAAGGCCGCCAGGGAATGGTAGAATACACAACCACGAAGCAGGCGGAGCTGGTGACACTGTCAGCCTAGGTCAGGTGGGTGGCACAGGTGTGGGCCAGACAGTCAGTGCTTTGAGAGGCCATTACAGTCCCGAGTGAGCACCAATTAAGGGAATTCATGGGACAGAATCCTAGAGGACAGAGAGAAGGGAGAAGCACCCCCCACCACACACACACACACACACACACACACACACACACACACACACACACACACACACACACACAGAGGAACCAACTTGCCTCTCAGTGGCTGATTTCATAAACAAACAAGTCAAGGAGGAGGCAGAACCCGGACAGAAGGTTGCAGCTGCCAGCCTGACCTAATTGACAAGTGATACAGACCACTGCACCCTGCTCTGCTGCATGCACGTCCTTCCAGCACGCAGGAGGTCGCCAGAGCTGCCAGGTGCCACCTCATGAAGCCAGGCTCCCCAGCCCCAACGGTTGCCGTGGCTCACAATGTGGCCTCTGGCCATCATGAATTGAGCTAGATACAGTAACTAAAACATGGCTAGCAGAGGCCTGGCTACTTGGAAATCATGCCTGATGCCTGTGAATCAAGTCACACGAGAGAATGCAAAGGAATTGGAAAACTCGGGTCTGGTTGATCTGAAGCCATGTACCAGGACTGAGAGGCACAGCTAAGGCAGTGTCTGGAAAGGGTGATGTCCTCCGTGGGGAGCATGGATGCCAACAGCCCAACCTCCTCAGTCTTGAAGCTGGAAAAGGCTGAAGTTGGAGAAGGTGGACAGAAGGAGATGAGAGACGAGTAGGAATCAGATGGAGACGAATTGTGTGAGGAAAATCCTGCTGCCAGCCTATTGCTTCTATATGTCTAACCAAGGTGATCACAGGAAAAAAAGAAAAAAAAAACTACAGATAAATGATCGCAGAGATTTTTTTTTACAAAGTCATTAGAATGATGAGGACATGCTTCATAAATTTAACAAACTTGGTAACTTAAACAGGCAGAGTTCCCTTTCTTTCTAAAGACACAGCTTATCAAAATTGACAGACAATACTTAATATTACTACTTTAATGTTTTTTAAACAGTGTCTTTTATTAAACCAAGACAGCTCAAATCTTGGTTTACCAGCGTGTTTCTCCCAATATTTACTAAATGTTTCATGCATACACTCCTAGAGCAAGAGAGAAGGGCATAGGTCTTAGCTCAGTCTGTGAGGCCAGCTCCACCCTGATGCTCAGCTGCCCATGGACATTGGCAGGAGGGAGAATGAAAAATTCAATCCTTCCTGACTGCTTACAGCAAGGTGTTGGCAGACAGAGCCCCATTCTACACTCGTGTAATAATACACAGAGCTGTGAAGGGTTATCCTAAGAACACATAGCCGATCAATGGGATTCGAACCCCAGTGTATAAAAGATGCACCTCGTGAGGTCATCTCAACAAACGCAGACTGAACACATCTGGGTGAAGACTGCCCTTGATCCTGATTAAGATGGTTACAATGGAAGCCAGGGAGGTGGATGAGTTGGGAAAATGCTTGCCTTGCAAGTACAAGGCTCTGAATTTGATCCTAAAGACCCACATGGAAAAAGTCAGCCATGAGTGGTGCACATTTGCAATCCCAGCACTGGGGAGGCAGAGGCAGGCAGGTCCCTAGTGCCCATGGGACAGCCAGACTAGCCTACTTTGCAAGCTTCAGACCCATGAGGCATCCTGTCTCTATGAAAAGAGTTGGCAAAGCAGCGGACAACACCTGAAGTCATTCTCTTTTCTCCACATGCATATACACACATGCACACATGAGTGTGTACACACACCCATACAAATGATGAAGATACCCTGAATCATGCACACATGAGTGTGTACATACAACATACAAATGATGAAGATACACTGAATGATACACACACGCACATACAAATGATGAAGTGCACTGAATGATGCACACACACACGAGTGTGTACATACACACATACAAATGATGAAGATACACTGAACGACGAGAAGACATGGAGCACACAGAGCAGCCACTTCACGATTGGAAAGGGGACAGGGTATACACGGTCCATGTTTATTTCCGTTCACCAGTGTGGTTTCCAGTAAACACATTCAGGTCCACACAGCAAGTGAATACATGGGAAAGAAGCCATGCAATAACCATTATGGAGGCACCCTGGTGAGTCTCTGGAAAAGCCGTGGCCTGACTTGGCCCCTACAGTCAGAAGCACATTCAGCAGCAACAGCATCCGCAGCTTTAGGCATCACAACAACAACTGGAAAACGACCAATTTAAACCTACTGTTTGCAAAAGCATTAGAAATACAAACACCCAGGGAAAACGTGGGAGGAGGCGGGCAAGCTCCACATCGAAAATAACAGGGTAGTGCCGAAAGAAGCAATGGCATAAAAATGACCCCTGCAGCGTGGTGTGAGTCGGGATGGCCCATCACCAGCCAGGGACAGTTGAGGAGGACTGAACAGTGGCAAGGGCAAGCGTACCCTGCCTGGGTGTGATAGTTAATCTCTGCCAACAACTTGACAGGTTTAGAATCACAGGCAACAAAGCTCTGGGCGCATCTGTGAGGGGGTTTCCAGAAAGGCTTAACTGAGAAGGGAAAGCCCACCCTGAATGTGGCTCTCACCATCCAAGGGCTGGAGTCCCGGACTGAATAAAAGGAGAAAGTGAACTGAGCTCCAGCGTTCATCTCTCTCGGCTTCCTGACTGTGGGTCAGTGCGAGCAGCTGCCTCGAGTCCCTGCCACCATGCCTTACCTGCCATGGTGGTCTGCACCCTCAAACTGGGAGCCATAACAAACCCGCCCTTCCTTTCTTACACTGCACTCTGAGTATTTTGTCAAAGCAGCTAGCGAAGCAGGCAATGGAGGCCCTCCTCACAATGCCAGTGCAGGTTACTATTCTGAGCAAACTATTGATCATAATACAGGGGGAAAGAAACATTTCATGGTACAAATAAAGTTAAGCAATTTCTATTCACCCACCCAGCTTACAGGGGGCACTAGCGATAGAACGCCAGCCTGAAGAGACATTAACCACACACAAGACACAAGTAACTGATAATTCCACAACAGTTAGTCAAAAGAGGAGGTGGGGTCAAACCCTAACAGAAAAAAAGGAAATTAATAAATACTGCTCATTATTAACTCTCAATACTGATGGTCTTAATTCCAAACAAAATGCATAGACTAGCATACTGGATTAGAAAACAGGATCCATCACACCTTACATCCAGAGCAGATATCACTGTACTGTAAAAGGAAGGAAAAAAGATATTCCAAGCCCAAGAGCCAAACAGGTATAGACATTTTAATATCTAACAAGTAGATTTCAAAGCAAAACTAATCAGAAGAGATAGGGAGGGACATTACATACTCCTCAAAGAAAAAGTTCACCAAGAGGATATTAGAGTTCTAAACACTTATGCACGAAACACAAGGGCACCCAAGTCTGTAAAAGAAACACTACCACAGCTAAAATCAGATATTGACCCTGCCCTTCAGTGCCCTCCTCTCACCACCAGACAGGGCATCCAGGCCAAACTAAACAGAGAGATGGTGCTGCAGTCAAACCATGCTGTAAATCAGACCACCCTAGCACATCTACAGAGCATCCACCACCCAAACACTGAAGATCGCACTTTTCTCTCATCATCTCATGGTCCAAATTGACACAAAGCAAGTGTTAGCACATACAGGAAAATTGAAATAGCATCTTGTATCCTATCTGACCACCATGGATTAAAACTGGATATTAACAATAATAGAAATGACAGAAAGTATACAAACTCACGGAAACAGAACAACTCACTACTGAAAGTTGAGTCAAGACAGAAATCAGGAAGGCATTAAGAACAGTGAAAATGCAACATCTCCCCAGTTTTCAGAGGCAAGCTCTTAAGTGCCCACAAACCAAACAGAAACACTGGGAGAATCATCCGACGTTAAAAGCTTTATGACAGAGAAGCAGGAAGGAGCCACCCAAAGAGTAGAGTAAAAGAAGTAATCAAACTCAGGGACAAAAATCAACAAAAATACACAGAGTATCAAAGAAATAAAAAGTCGATTCTTTGAGAGAATCAACAAGATTGATGAACCTTTAGACAAATTGATCAAAAGACAGAGAAAGAGGATCCAAAGGAGACATTACAACAAAGGCGGAGGAAATTCAGAGAATCAAAAGGTCATACTTTAAAAATCTGTACGCTACCAAACTGGAAAACCTAAAAGAAATGGTGGATTTCTTAACAGATATGTCTACCAAAGTTAAAATAAGATGAAATAAGCAATGCAATAGCCCCATATCCCCTAGCTAAATAGAAGCAGTAATTAAAATTCACCCCCTCCACAAAAAAAAAAGCCCGGGGCTAGATGGATTCAGTGCAGAATTCTACCCAATCATCAAAGAAAAATGTTAACACTCCTTAAATTATTCTGCAAAACAGAAACTGAACAAATACTTTCTATTTTTCTCTATGAAGTCACTATTATCCTATTTCAAAACCACACAAAAACCCAAGAAAGAAAGAAAATTACAGACCGATACCACTTATGACAAGGACACAAAAATTCTCAATAAAATACTTGCAGACTAAATCCAAGAACACAGCAAAAAGATTGATCAAGTTGGCTTAAGCCCAGAGATGTGGGGATGGTTAAACATATGTAGATCAATAAATGCAAACACCACAGAAACAGACTGAAAGACAAAACAAAACCCACATGATCATCTCATTAGCTGTGGAGAAAGCCTTTGATAAAAATCAAACATCCCTTTTTGATAGAAGTGCTAAAGACACTAGGGATACAAAGATGTACCTCAACACTACCAAGTTTATTAAGGCAATTTACACCAAGCCCACAAGCAATAGCATCCTAAATGGAGAGCAATTAAAGCAGTTCAGCTAAAATCAGGAAGAAGATGGGGATGTCCTCTCTCCATACCTGTTTAATACCTCCTTGAAGTCAAAGCTGGAGCAATAAGGAAACTGAAGGAGCAAATAGAAAGGGAGGAAGTCAAAGTATCTTTATTTGCAGATGATACGATAGTATACATAAATGACCTTGAAAACTACACCAGGAACTTCTACAGCTGGAAAACACTTTTAACAAGGTAACAGGAGACAAAATAGCACACAAATCAGTAGCCTTCCTGTATACAAATGAAAACAGACTGGGAAAGAAATCAGTGGAACCATTGTGAAACTGTCTTTCACAATGACTTCAGAGAAATCCTGAGAACGCTAACAAAACAAGTGAATAATACAAATTTTAAGTCACTGAAGGATTGAAGAAGACACCAGAACATAGAAAGCTCTCCCAAGCTCATGGATTGGTTGGACTGATACTGTGAAAACGGCTGGCCTATCAAATGCAATCTACAGGTTCAACGCAATCACCATAAAGTTCCAATACAACTCTTCACAGAAACTGTAAACCAGTCTTTAAGATTGTAAAATCTATATTTGTAGATTGTAAAATATACAAAAATCAAGATTGTAAAAGCAATCTTCAACTTTATATGGAAACACAAAAAGTTCAGGAAAGCTAAAACAATCCTAAATAATAAAAGAAATGCTGGAGATATTGCCATCTCAGATTTCAAGATCTACTACAAAGCTTAGTATTAAAACCAGCATGGCATGGGAATAAAAACAGATACACTGATCAATGGACAGAATTGAAGATACAGAAAAAAGTCCACACATCTATAGACACTCAAGTTTTGACAAAGAAGCAAAAAAAAAAAATGCATACTGGAGAAAAGACAGCATCTTCAACAAATGATGCTTATCAGACTGAATGATTGTATATAGAAGAATGAAAATAAATCCATATCTAAAACCCTGTACAAAACTCAACTCAAAATGGAGCAAGGACCTTAACATTAGACCAGGTACCCTAATATGATAGAAGAGGAAGTGGGGAATAGGCTTGAGCTCATTGGCACAGGAAAGGGTTTTCTGAACAGGACGCTGATAGAACTAAGAGCAACCATTGATAAATAGTCCTTATAAGCTGGGAAGCTTCTGTATGGCAGCCTATGGAAGGGGAAAATATATATTTTTTTACCAATTATAAATCTGACAGGTTAGTATCTAAATAGAAATAGAAATAAAAAATTGGATATCAAGAAAACAAATAGCCAATTAAAAATATGGTACAGAACTAAACAGAGAATTCTCAAAAGATAAAACACAATTGAAATACTTAGAAACGCTTTTAAAACGTTCAACATCCTTAGCCATCAGGGAAATCATGCTGGAGAGGACATAGGGAAAGGACAACAGTTATTTATTGCTGGTGGGAGTGAAATCTGGTACAGCCATGATGGAAATAGTGTGGATGTACCTCGGGAAGATGGGGATCAATCTACATCAATATCCAGCAATACCAGTCTCGGGCATATACCCGAAGGACTCTTGATCCTACTACAGAGACACTTCCTTATCCATGTTCACTACTGCTCTATTCATAATAGCCAGAAATTGAAAGCAGCCTAAATGTTCGCCAACAGATGAATGAATGATGAAAATGTGGTTTGTTTCTGCAATAGGACATTATTCAAATGTTAAAAATGTTGCGAAATCTTCAGGTGACTGGGTGGGGCTAGAGATAATTATCTTGACCAAGGCAACCCAGACCCCAAAGGACAAATACTGGTTATCTGCTCTTACATGCGTATGTTAGCTTTAGATGCGTGTGTTTCAGTAAGAATAACCACAGAGGTTAGACAGCTAGACAGAGACAAAGGGAGAGAAGGGCATCTTCCAGGGAAGGGGGAAATAAACTCTGTATTATCAAGGTGTCTTAGTCGGTGTTCTCTCGTGGTGAAGGAAAGCAAGCCCCTGGGCTTGCTTACATACTCCGAGGTTTAGTCTGTCATCGGTCTTAGTTAGGGTTTCTGTTGCTGTGAAGAGACACCAGGGCCAGAGCAGCTCTTATGCAGGAAAACAGTTAATTTGGCCTGGCTTGCAGTTTCAGAGGTTGAGTCCATTACTGTCATGGCGGGAAACATGGAGGCATGGTACTAGAGAAGGAACTGAGAATTCTCTGTCTTGCTCTGCGAGCAACAGGAGACTATATGTCACTCTGGGCGTAGCTGAGCATGTGAGACCGCAAAACCCATTCTCATAATGACACACTTCCTCCTAAAAGGCTTCCTAATGGTGCCACTACCTAAAGGCCAAGCATTCTTAACCAAACCCCCACATCCTACCCCTGGCCCCCATAGACTCACAGCAATTACATTATGCAGAAATGCATTCGGTCCAACTTTAAAAATTCCCATAACGGTCTCATCGCTGTTTAAAAACCCAAAGTTCAAAGTCTCTTCTGATACTCATGCAATCTCTTAACTGCAATCCCTTATAAAATCAAAATTAAGAAGCAGATCATAATCCAACATATAATGGCACAGGTTATATGTTACTTCTTCAAAAGAGAGCATAGTGAGGAAATGCTGGACCAAAGCAAGACTGAGAGTCTGCTGAGGAAACTCCAGACTCTCCATGTCTGATGCCAAAGTGCTCTGGAAATCTCCAACTCCCTTCAGCTTTGTTGACTGCAACACACTTCTTTCTCTTAGGCTGGTCCCCCTCCCTGATAGCAGCTCTCCCCAGCAGGTATCCCACAGCTCTGGCATTGCCAACATTTTGGGGTCTCCAAGACAATCCAGGTTTTACCTTCACAACTTCACAGATGGCCTCTCTAGGTCTCCATTCAGGGACACCCCAACATTTTCCTGGACTTAGCACCTCTCCTTAGTTGGAGACGGAGATTCTATAACCCCTTTCTTCTATCCTTGTCTCCAAAGCCAGAACCACATGGCTGAAATTGCCAAGTTCTGTTGCTCACTGGGGCTGGAACATGGCCCCTCATTCAATTACATCTTCATTGGCTTTCCATTTTCAATGGTTTCCTTGACTGCCTAAACTTGGCTATCCTGGAACTTGCTCTGTAGACCAAGTTGGCCTTGAACATAGAGAACTGCCAGCCTCTGCCTTCTGAGTGCTGGGGTTAAAGGTGTGCGTCATCAGAGCCAGCTCTAAGATTTTCCCTAATTCCTTTCACAAGTTGGACACTTAGCTGGACAGGATCTTGTCCCGAAGTCCCACTCTCTTTATTCCATTTAACAGCTGGCTCTTCTTCAATCTGTTCATCTCCTTGAACATAGGACTTAGTTCCATTCTACTTCCCAGTGCCCCCTTTCTCATCAATCTGTACATTTTGTGTTTTTACTTGCTCAGCTTGCTCTTTTTCATTATAAATCTTCATAAGAGTGAACACTAGTAACCACACAACAGAGTCTTAAACTGTTTTGAGATTTCCTCTGCCAACAGAATTAATCCAAAACTCTTCACTTTAGCCTCAGACAGACTCTTTGGACAAGGGCAAAAAGCAGCCACATTCTTCACCAAAATATCATAAGACGGGTCTCTACGCCTCATGCTAACATTCTTCTCCTCTGAAACCTCTCGAGTCAGGTCCCCACAGTTTAAATCACCCTCAGCACCATTGTCTTCTGTGTCCCTACTAGGATAGGCCATTTAAAGCCCACTTAAAATGTTCAACTGCTTTTCTACAGTGAAGTCCATAGTCCTCCAAATAAAAACACGGTATGACATCACAGCAAGACCCCACTCCTGATACCAACTTTTGTCTTAGTTAGGGTTTCTGTTGCTGTGAAGAGACACCATGACCATGACAACTCTTATAAAGAAAAATATTTAATTTGGACTAGCTTACAGTTTCAGAGGTTTAGTCCATTATCATTATGGTGGGAAAATAAAAGGGGCCCATGAGATTGATTTGGGGCTGCTCTCTTTAACCTGGCTTAGGAGGTAGTCACTGGCCACACTCTCTTGGATGCACCCCAATAAAAAAATCAAGCTTGCTTCATATTTGACTCAAATTGTGGTAGTGGTCTTATTCTCATGGTTGGGATTAACAAGGCCACATCTCTTACTAGTGCCATTCTCTATGGGACAAGCACACAAACACATGAGTCTATTGGGGCCAATCCTATTCAAACCGCCACAATGAGCATGGCAGGAGGCTTGGCAGCACACAGGCAGGCATGGTGCTGGAACGGAGCTGAGAGTTCTACATCTAGATCAGCAGGCAGCAGGGAGAGAGACATTGAGCTGGCTTGAGAATTTGAAACTCCATAGTCCCTCGACCCCCTGCAGTGACACAGTTCCTCCAATTGGCCATACCTACTCTAACAAGGCCACACCTAATCCCTGTCATGTAGTGCCAACCCCTAAAGACCAAGCATTCAAATCTATGAGCCTATGAAGGCCATTCCAATTCAAACCATCAGAAAAAAGAAACACGAGAGCAGAAGGATTAAATGGGGAGAGGGGTGGGAAGGCAGGATAAAGGAGGGTATATGGGGAGGGCTGACTAACACTCAAGACCTTTTGAAAAGCCATCTGGAAACCTATGCTGTAGAAGCTTCCTAAAATATACACATATTTGAGAGGAATTTAAAAGCAATCACCATATAATGGGGGAGACAATACTGTAACCAGACTTCTTGTGCTAACAAGTAAAACTTTCACTGCCAGACATGGGTTACATCTTTTGAGCTATTGATCAAAGGGGTTCCATAGATCCCCCCGGTACATTATCACAGGCCATTGCCAAGGCTATTGCCTGTCCTGTATAACTTGATGGTTAGGCTCTTTTGCTGAAGACACAACTTAACTTATGTCAATCAAGCTGGTGCTCAACTAGAAGCTGCACCCCTACTGACAGTGGTCATCATGCTGGAAGGTACTATACACAAGCTGCACCCCTACTGACAGTGGTCATCATGCTGGAAGGAACTATACACACTACCAGAAGGGAAAAGCAATCCTCAGTACCGCACAGCTACAAACCCTGTTACCTACAACAGTGACCTGCTTGCAAAACATACTGGTGCAATGGTGGCAAAAATGGTATGGGAGTAACCAAACACTTTCAAATTTTGTATTTAAGGCTCATGTTATGAGGTGGAACCCCACCTAACACTGTTAAACACTGTTAATAAAAACAAGAATTAAAGTGGCCTGAGATTAGGTAGGTCATGGGCCAAGAGGAAAACTAATATTATTCTACTACAGGAACACAGCAGTAAATGACCCCTAATGACATTCTGCTATATCCATAGATCAGCTCAGTCATTGGAGTAGATGGGAATGAACAACACAGAGACCCACACCTGGACATTGTGCAGAGAGTGAGAGACTTTGGAGCACTCACCCATAAATGGAATGTGTTTATCAGACACCTCGAGGCTCAGGAATCTATGCAGAAGAGGAGGCAGAAAGATTGTAAGAGCCAGAAGTGGTGGATGACTCCAGGAAACAGCATCCTCCATACTCAAAAGTATGGATGTACATTTGAACTCCGAGTCTAGGACAGCACACACAAGACCTGCGCAGGTTCTTCCCAGACAAAAATCTCAGCCCTGGAATGGGGACATTGACACAAAGTCCTGCATCCAACAAAGAAGCCATTTGGATTAATATTTGCTAACATAGGGGAAATCAGTTTTCTCCAATAGAGTGTTCCTGGGTAAACCAACCACACTTCAAGGCAGGCCCAGGTCTAAGAAGAGTTGGCCAAAAAGGAAAAGGTTCTGATTTTTGTGTTGTTTGTATGTTTTATTGATTTTCTTTTTGTCTTAATTTGTCTGCTTTGATTTTCTTTTTTTTTTCTGTTGTTTTCTTCCTGTTTGTTTGTTTAAAGAGAAAGAACATGGAGTTGGGCGAGTAGGGAGATAGGGCAGGGAGTTGGGTGAGTAGGGAGAGGAGCTGGGTGAGTAGAGAGGGAGTTGGGTGAGTAGGGAGGGAGTTGGGTGAGTAGGGAGGGAGGTGGGTGAGTAGGGAGGGAGCTGGGTGAGTAGGGAGGGA
>PVIU01021689.1:0-31041 GCA_004026605.1 Ondatra zibethicus
TGATAATGGCACTGGGATTTGATTCTACTGCATGTACTGGCTTTTTGGGATCCTAGTCAGTTTGGATTCACACCTTCCTAGGCCTGGATGGAGGCGAGAGGTCCTTGGGCTTCCCACAGGGCAGGGTAACCTGCCCTCTCTTAGGACTGGAGGGGAAAAGGGGAGGGGGAGTGGGGAAGCGGGAGGGAAATGGGAGGAGCAGAGGAGGTGGAAATTTTGAATGGTACTATTTATAATGCAATAATAAAAAATTAAATGTGGAAAAAAAGATCTTTCCTGCAGGATGGAATATTCCACCTCTCTTAATAACATTGTGTTGTCCGTTTAACATGCCCCAAGTTAAGGAGTTTACTTCCAAGATGGAAGTTTTAATTTTAAGGAAACTGCTATGCAATAATCATAAAGAAATTCTCCATGACATATTAATACAAAACTTTAAAGGCACAGAATAATGAAAGGGCACTGAATCTGCAACAGGCAAAGGTCAAATTTCCAACAAAGGCATCCCTATTAGAATAGCACAGGATGTCAGTACAGAAACCTTTAAAGCCAAAGGGACCCAGGAAGAGATATATACAAGTCCTAAAGGCCACTTTTATGTCACTGGCATTTTTGAAGTCTAGTTTTGTCAGAGATTTTTCATGTCAAACTTGCTTTTGACAGCTATTTCTTTCACTCTATAAATTTAACTTTTTTGGTCACCATATTGCCAAAAAGCATTTAACTATCATTTTAATTGTTATTTTCATATGGATGAGTTTTAGAGGAATATTCTTTCAAAATTTGATTCTCATCTTTTATCTGTTAACTATGTTTTATTGTTTATTTATTTCTGTTACCAAGCTAGAGATTTTCCAGTTCTTCTCTTTTCTAATAGTCTGTCCTTCCATGTTTCACCACTCTTCCTCAATGAGGTTATATGATACCTCTATACAGGTAGCTATCTGATTCTGTTTCTTGAGTGTTTGAATATCTGTCCATTTTTAATTCTATTGTTTCCCTCTATTTTTAGACTTAAGGCTCATTGTCCTACCATTGCACTGACTGAAGACATCTTCCATAAAGTTCACTGTACTGCCCATTCCACTAAGTTTAATGTTTCTATTATTATGCTTCCACTTATAGAATTTTCATTTTTCCATTGTTTTTATTTATATCAAGGAAATTTTTCAATTGATTAAATTTATTTGTATAATAAAATTATATATCTCTTTCTTCCTCTCTACTCATCCCTCTATGTAATATAACATGCAGTATATAACATATGATATATAATATATAGTATGTATGCATTTTAAGGAAATTTCTCTTTCTTTCATCCTTCCACTGCTATTATTTTCTTGTTCAAAGTATCATTCTTCTAACATAGAATTTTAAAATTTGGTTAGGTTCTTTTCTTTTATCTTTAGCATTTTGTCTATCATGACAAATGAAACAGCAGTGGTTTTGTTGGTTTGTAGCCTATAGATTTTCACATTGCTTATCGGCAGTAATTCTAATTACAGTTTAAAGTTAAAGCTTTGTTCTTGTTTTATTTCATTCTTACTTTTTGGTGGCCAATGAAATTTTATTTCTTCAGAATGTAGAGAACAAAGATTTAGTAACACAAATGTTCTTTAAAAACATTAAGTATGTGATCTACTTATTACATAAACTATGTTAATAGAAATGAGATTTTCTAGAGAAAGATGCAGAGACAAATCTGATATGTAAAGAAGTGAATCAATTTCACATACATAGGAGACACACAAAGTTGTTCAGATGACATATTATCACAAATACTGTCAATGTGACTTAACAAAAAAAAAGGAAGTGGTAGAGGATTATTGATCTCCCTAAATTTTATTGAGATATATGTCATAAAAATACTGAATATAAATGTATAAATTTAATAATATATTACACACAGAGGCTCACACACACACAGACACACTTACCTATCTCACAATGCGGTCTTAAGTACTGCAGAAGTCTAAGTTTAACAAATTATTTAGTTCTTAAAGCAAATGTGATTTAGCTAGCAGAATGCAAAGATATTTGAAACCAGTATTTCCTTCCCTTATGCTTTCCCTTTTAAGTGGAATTGTTCATAACCGATTTCCTGTAACCATACTGCTATTGTATTCTTTGGGAACCTTTTCCCCATGGATTTGATGAGTTTATAGATAGAGTGTCTTTGATAATATATAGTAATAGTATTATCTGTAGTTGACTTATAGGAAGAATTAGAACTCTTGAGAATATGAAGGGTACAAAATATTTCTATACTTTGAGTTTATACTGTATCTAATTGAATCTCTTAAGAAATTTTGGAGAAATTTCCATTTTTAAGAAAAATGGAAGTCAATCTTTATGCTAGAACAGTTATTCTTCTAGGCAGATTAATGTGGTATCTGTTATGACCACATATTGTTTATCTGAACTTGTTAATAAACTGTATGACAAAAGAATTCCAGACATGAGTAGCTTAAGTAATTTATTGTAAGGAAATAGTGCATTTTAAAAAAAAATTTCAAAGAAAATGTGAAGTGAACTATTTATGATTGAGGCAAGACAGAATGAGAACATACGTCAGCAGTGGTAGCCGTTGTAACACAATGATCCCGGGGGGCCAGGGACATTCTCAAACTGACCAAAGGGAAAACATATTGCTCCCTGTTTTCTGAAACACAAAAAAGTCTCACATTTCTCACCTGCTTCTTCCTTGTAAGATCTTTTTGTATTTTTGACCTCCAGAGTATAAGAGCCTAAATCTGTATGGGCAAAAGCTACCAATATCCTGGGCATTTGTTATAACACAGGAAGGAAACTAATGTGCTTTTTCTACATTCTTTAAATATCCATATACATTTCCCAATATTCTATAAATAGTTCTATATCTCAAAATCTATGCTTAAGTTTCAGGGAAAATATTGTCATAAATCTAATGCTTTTAATAGATGGTAGGCCATTTAAAATGGTCTATTATTTTTTGTGTAACTTGGTAATTTGGAATTTCAAGATTTTTTTTTGTTCACCCTGATCTAAGTTTTCAACTCCATTGCCATTAATATTGTCACCATACCTTCCTTTCATCCTTTTAATATCACTTTACAAATGAAATTAGAAGTATATATTGTTTAGGATTTGTAGTTTCTCATGTTTTTCTGTTAGTGTTGTGAGATAGGTAGGCATTTAATGAACTTAAAAATGTAAAGTATTACCATCTGTGAACAAGATAATTCTCTATATGTGTATCTATATATGTCTCTTTATAATAGTTAAATATTTTTCTTATTTTAGGCAATGACCTTGCTTTGTTGAGGCTATTTCTTAATAGGTCTTAAGTTCTTCAAGTTTGCAAAAAAAAAAAAAGACTCTATCTTGGACAATACTTTCAATAATAATCAGTGAGTAACATCTTTGGAAGTGTGAAATAGTGTTTTTATCTGTAGGCAACATTTTCATTGTGTGGCTAACTGTAAACTGTAAAGGATAAAGTTTTACTTGGGTCATTAGTTCAAGCTGGTTTCATGGATCTAATAAGAATACCATTTCTCTGAGTTTGGGATTATTTTCATTAGCCAGGCTATTCAGCCCTACTTCCGCTTTCTGTGGGGGACGGGCTTTAAAAAGGACACACTGACTACTGCCGCTACTGAGAGGACTAACGTTCCTTGTCGCTAACTCAATAGTTTCACATGTCTCAGGACCTGCGAAACAATTTTTATCTTGAAAGTTTTGTAAAATATTAAGAAATTCTCAGTTTGAAAATGTATGCACAATTTTATTAGATTACCTTAAATGTCCTATGGAATTTTCAATTTTGTTTTTTTTGTTGTTGTTGTTAGTTTAAATAATTATAGTTTCTTATATTAAATTTGCACATTAAATCTGGAAACTTTGTTTAAATTGACACATTAGTTCTAATAACAGACATATATTATTGCTCTGATGGCAGATTTATTTTAGTTTTCCTCTTACACGATTAGGTTGAAGGGGACAAATGTCCTTTGCTTTTCCTCTTTTGCTACATGTAACCAGCTAGCAGTGCAATGTCATGTTGAAAAGAATTAGAAAGTATGTACATCCTTTGTTACTTCCAATCTCAGGAGAACAGGAGTCATTACATTCCCTTAAACTTTAGAGAGCCATTCTTAGGACCCTACTCATTTTCCTCTGTGGGAGAAAATTTGAAAGGATTTTACTTACTCACCTACTGTTCTATATTACTGAATCTGTAGTTTTCTCTAATTTTAATTCTTTTAGTATGACTTATTGTATTGCTTGATTTTCAGATGTGAATTTATTAATTCAGGAATAAATTCTGCTTGACTATGACATATTATTCATTGATGTACATTGGATTAATATTTATGACATTACTCCCCTCCATGCTTCTAAGATGAGCTTCAATTCCATTAGACTTCCATGTTGTGAGTCTACTAGGCATAGAGTCTTATGTCACCTGAGTGCTAAAACATCTTAACTGTGCTCTATATGATAACCACATATCTTACAAAACAAAAGAGACCTCTGTCACCATATCCCACATTATGAATGACTGATACACAGAACCACAGCTAGAAAGATGGGCTATAATGATGACCAATTAGTGTGAGCTTGATAATTGAAATATTTCACCATTATACTTATGTGATTCTAATTAACTTTGAACTTACTGATACTATAGGAAGTGAGGGAAGGGTTAAACTGCCTTGGCAGCACCCAGTAATTATAGATATTGATTACTTTAAAACATCATTGAGCTGACAGGATAAGAAAAGCCCACTTGTCTCACTGTTTGGGCCTTTTATTTCTCACAAGATGGATGAGTTAATAAACAGGGAGCAAGCACTCCCATAAATTCAGCATCTGTAATATTTGTCACCTTCGGAATTACTAGAATGAAAGTAACATCCTTTATGTGAATCCACAGGAGAGGACTAGCAGACTTTCCTGTGAATCCATGATTCACAGTGTGATTAATGCTATGTTGATGTTTAAAGAGTCAGCATCATTAGCCAAAAATGAGATGAGAAAGAAGCTTGTTTCCTGCATAGTGAGTACGAAATATGCTGTGTCTTCACAGAGGTTTTACTTCTGCTTGAATCATAATTGTGCGTAATTGTGTGTGTGTGTGTGTGTGTGTGTGTGTGTGTGTGTATCCAGAAGTGATGTTTAGGAAAAAGAAGTTGAACTGACTATGACACAGAGAAACACAAATACACACACACACACACATGCACACAATTTCTTGAAATAGGATGTTCAACTAATTTTCTCCAGATCTAAGAAATAAATTCATTGAGAATTGTCAACATTTGATAGTTGCTTGGAGAGAGAAAGTCTGTTTTCTTTGTTCATGTAATCTCTGGCAGGCAAATCAAACTTTATTGCAAGTCCAACTCAAAGAATAGCGTGGCACTAAAAAACTGAATTAATGGAAGAAAAGAAGAAAAGAGAAAAAATAGAGAATGAAGGAAAAGAAGGAGGAGATACATGTGGGTAGAGGAGAAAAGTAGAGAGGGAGAGAAATGGGATAGGGAGGAGGTTTGTGATAACTATGATCAAAGTACATTGTATGTAATTGTTAAGAATTAATAAAATATTATCAAATTTAATTGTATGTGTCTCGAGTTGTAACTTGATGTCTCAAAGACTGTAACTCCTCACCATCCAGAGAGGGAAACTGAAAGTTTTAGAGGAGCTAGTATCTATTGACTCATAGAGAACGACTAGAAGGTAGAGATTCTAGATAACACCAAAGTTTATTTAAGAAATGCTGAAGGAAACATCCAGTGGTCAACAGTACATTTCTTTTCCAACTTATAAATATCTCATTATAATATATCTAAACTTTAGTTTATTGGGGTAAACCATGGCTGTTGATAGCTGTTGTTGTTTTTACATTTTTTTAAAAATAAATACTCTTTCCTTCTCAACCTTGGAATTCAGAATTGCCGTATGTAAATACCAAAGGAGTATATTTTATTATGCTAACACATGAGTGAGGGCAGTTGAAATGTGTGTGTAAAATTTAAACAAAGTTCATTTTTCCTTGTAATAAATGACGTTTTAACAGTGAAAGAAGCAAGATTCCAACCATAAAAGTGTGTTTTTCTAAGGAAGACAAATTAAGCTCATCAAACTAAATTTTTGTTCTGCAATATTTAACAAAGTGTTGACTTTTCTTGCTCCTCTGATACAGACCTGGGCTTTCCATTTCCAGCTAGAAGGGTGTGCATACAGATTCCTGGACTCACTGAATATGACGCCAGCTCTATTTGATGTTCACTGCTAAAGTCTATTCAGTAGTTAGCAAGAGTAGAGACAAATACAAACCATCATTAGCTCACTGAGAACCTTGGGATGGTGGAAACATGGATTGGCAGGACTTTAGTACAGTATGCATTTCGTGATATTATGATTTGAGGTTTCACGATGGCTCTCTAATGAGGTGCCCAGAAGATAAACATGTTCACTTTAGTAAACATTTATCATAAATGTAACTGAATTTCAGTTATTAGACTATCTCTACTTGTGTAAGTGAGATACTGAAATTTTGTTCAAAGGAAGTATTTTTACCACTCCAAGCTTACTTTTCTTATATTCTGGAGGCAACACAAATGCAGTAGAGCTATAGTATAAGGTTGAGACCCTCACCTTCCGTACATTCTTCTCATTGCTCTCCCATAGCTGGCACTTCCTGATCTTTCCTCCATCACACTGAGAAAATAGCAAAGTATGAGTGGGCATGAACAAGGGAGTTCTTTATGGCTAAAGGAAGTATGGGTTGTTTAAAATCACTTTCTGTTTATTATGATTATATTTGTTTTTAAGACAGAAAAGCAAAACCGTGGACTCTGTGAGGTTAAAATGTTACTCAGTCTAA
Source organism: Ondatra zibethicus (assembly GCA_004026605.1). Taxonomy (NCBI): domain Eukaryota; kingdom Metazoa; phylum Chordata; class Mammalia; order Rodentia; family Cricetidae; genus Ondatra; species Ondatra zibethicus. Next base: position 6,875 of record PVIU01021689.1, read on the forward strand.
TTGGGAAAAGAACTATTCACAAAATCAAAAAAAAACATATTTTTTTCACTACTAATAGATGAGCCTGTTAGAAATCTGCATGAGGAAGCCAATCAATATTCTTCTAGCATGAATTGGGACAGGCTTCATGTGTCCCTACACCTGCTTGAAGAGGTGTGGAGAGCTGATGGCTTCTGAAAAAGGAAAGTCAATTGTTTTTAAGGATGTCACTTCTAATAGTCAACCATGTTTGTCTAGTGGATAACCTCACACTCTGGTGTATATGGACATCACAAATTAGGGGTAACATCATTTTTTGAAGTGGACATAAAGGTCTTGGGAGTTGAGGTGCATGAACTCCTTAAAGATTCAACAACATTTTTGAAGAAGAAAAAGAGGAAGAGAAGAAGGAGCAGTAGAAGAAAAAGATATCAGTATATCAGTATTTTAGTGATTTCTAGATGTTCAAGCTGTGTCACATTTAGAAATTAAAGAAAACAGTTATTAGTCATTTTATAAGGAATTTTATTTTTCTGGTTATTCTGATAACCTCATTAATCGCTTAAGATGTTCCTAAAACATAACCACCTATGAAAATGTTTATATGTAGAAAGAGGCTTGTTTTGCTAAAAAAAAAAAAAGATGATGAAATGATACAGAGGAAATTTAAGAGAGTGTCTTTATGATTGATCTTAGTTTTCCATGAGGAAGTAGTATTTCCTGTAAATCCTTGAAACTTTTATTCTTTCTCTGAAAGTCCTCTTCCTTCTGGAATATCGTATTCTACCCATTGTCTGGCAGTTGGTCGACACATATCCTGCTTCTTAAATGGGAAGGATATTGCTACAACAGTCTATACCAACATTCATCCCCCTATGTGGCAATAAGGAGTACATGTGTACATGCTGTTAACGCTCCCCTGAGGTCTCCAGTAGTATAATCAAGAACACTAACACTAGTATCCAGCCCATGATGATGCCTTAAGAGTATTTAACCTTTGGTAAAATATCATCGATGGACACACCTGGTTTTTTGGTGAAAAAAAAAAGGCTAACTTTGTAGAGATGATTCAGAGTACCAAGAGCTCTTTCTAGAGACACCAATCTTCAGGGAATGCCTTCTACTCAAAGCATCATAAACATTTGGGTTATTTTTAAAAAAATGCTCTTTTAACTTCAATCTTCATGTACAACCTCATCTTAGAACACTGACATTCTCTATTACTATTAATAAATTAATACTTTTAAACTAGTAACTGTAATTGGACTTATAAGTAAAAGATTTATTTAAATTAACAATAAATTCATGAAACCCAAGCATTGATGTGCTAGTAGTAGCTTATTTTTCTGTCATATATTAAAGAAACTAACAGGTGTTAAAATTTTAATAGCCATCTGTACCCCCTTAAATTATCTCATGCCACAGCCTCAAGAAATTACATTCTGATTTTGGAAACAGGACCATGTCTATCCTTCCAGCTATTGGATTTCATGGTTTCTAAAATTTTACATTACATATGCATTTTTATTTGTATATTTTATGTATTCAGACTTTCATATTTATGAGCATAATTATGTATGGCATATGTAAAATTGGTGATTAATTTTTAGGTCTGAGTATGGTTTCCTCTGTAACAGTGTTTGGTAATAAAACCATATCTATTTCCTCTCCTATAAACTGGTATAAACCTGCTTTGCAGCACTTCACTTCCTTATAAATTAAGCCCAATGGGCATTTCTGCTTTAAGCAATGTCTTAGAGGAGTAAGATATATCGTCACCTAAGTTTGTTAACCTTTCAGAAAACAACTTTCGTTACCAAGAGCTCCACAACTTATTCCATTTTCACAGTCTCTTCAGGGACTGACTGTCTCTAAACAGTTTAACCCTATTAACCCTTTTTGTCTTGTTTGTTTTCATTTCCATTTATGGTACAAATATGCTGATTTTCTTTGAGTTTTTCTGAACCTTCATACTTTCATGAAATTTCCACGTGTCTCTGGATCACATTCCTTCTCTCACAGAAAAAACATCAAATCATCACTGTGTTCTAACTAAATACATTTCTCAGACAATGTTTTCAGCAAAAGACAAGTAATTCTTTTCTGCTAACAATTAATCTTCACTTTAGACCTCACTATACTAACTAACAAAGCTTTCAGATTCATGTATGTTTTTATATGCATCAATGGTACATATTGTTTTGTAACACATTACAGAATGCCACAATGCCGCAATTTTGTATTCATCCCATTGAAAGACATATGTTTATTTCCAGTTTTCCTGATTAATAGTAAAAGTACTACAAGAATATATGTACAAGCTTTAGTGTGAGAATCAGTGTAATATCCTGGCGTGAACTTCTGAGTAATATTTTAAATAAATATGGATTGAATTTCAGAAGACACTGACAAATGATTTTCTAGAGTGGGAACTTGATTTATTTTTCATTCTATATTGCTTCCTTTCCAGCAAATTATAAGGATTCTTAATGCTTTGTAACCTTTCAACCTTTTGCACTCTCAGGACTGTTCAATTTAATCGTTCTAAAAGGTGGGCTGTTGAAGCTTTGTTTTGCATGTTCTTGGTAATACATGATACCAAGCAACTTTTCAAGTGCTTATCTGACATCCACATATTGCATTTCATAAAGCAGTTTTAGAGTTTAATTTTTCCTTTTTAAATTGAATGATTTGTGGTTTTCACTGTTAAGTTTCATGAAATCTTTAATAATTTTAATAAGTCTTTGCAGGATAATGGTTTAAAATGTTCCTCCTATGTAGATATATATTTTTTCTTTTATCATGAACTTAGTGAGGCAAAATTCTGAGGATTATGATTTTTTTTCACATGAGACAAGTTTTAAACTTATGAGAACTTAAAAAGATATCCTGGATCATCTTAATTCAACAAGTACACAGTTTGCTGTTTTTATTTTATGTAACTATTGAGTCTTAGCCACTGTTCTCTTGCTGTAAAGAGACACCATGACAAAAGCAACTATTACAAGAGAAAGAGCATAATTGGATGCTGTAGAATATTAGTTGAAAATGTGTTACTTTGTTTATGCTGTGGAATATTTGTTTAATGATGCAAAGATGTGTTACATTCTTTTTTGTTGCATTTCTTTCTTTTTTTTTGTTTTTTTGAGACAGGGTTTCTCTGTAGCTTTGGAGGCTGTCTTGGTACTAGCTCTTGTAGACCAGGTTGGCCTCGAACTCACAAAGATCTGCCTGCCTCTACCTCCCGAGTGCTGGGATTAAAGGTGTGCTCCACCACCACCCGGCCTTTGTTGCATTTCTTTAACCCTGTGAAGCTGTATTACTACTGTGCCTGTCTAAAACACCTGTTTGGTCTAACAAAGAGCTGAATGGCTAATAGCCAGGCAGGAGCAACATAGGCACAGCTGAAAGGCAGAGAGAACATATAGGATGAGACATCTGGGAAAAGATGATCATAGAGTAAGAAAGGAGGAGATGGCTCCAGGGGCCAGCTACCCAGCTACACAGCAAACCATGGAGTAAGAGGTAAAGAAAGTTATACGGAATAGACAGGATAATTTTAGCTAAGAAAAGCTAACTAGAAATAAGCCAAGTTAATTTCAGTCATTTATATTTGAGAGCTCAGTGGTGAGTTCCAAATGAGAAAAGAGCACAGAGTAAAAATAAATAAATAAATAAATAAATAAATAAATAAATAAATAAATAAATAAAATTTCAATTGGGGGCTTGCTCCATTACAGTTTCAGAGGTTTAGGCAGATTTATTTCATTATCATCATGGCAGGGAGCATGGCAACATGCAGGCACTTGTGCAGCAGTAGCTACATGCTGATCCATTAAGCAGAGACTCTGGTCTTGGTATGGGCTTTTGAAACCTCAAAGCCCATCCCTTATGACATGCTTCCTCCAACAAGGTCACACCTCTTCTGGCAAGCCACCTCTCCAAATCCTTTCAAACATTTCTGCTCCTTGGTGACCAAGACTTCAAATACAAGAGCCTACCGGAGTCATTCTTTTCTAAAGCTCCTCATACGTTGCATTACAAACTGTAATAGAAATAGTATTGACATAAAAACTGGTGTCTGTTGTTCACGTGATATTGACTCTTCTAAGAAATTTCCTCTTCAAAATCTCATCAAAGAAGTCTTGTTATATTAACCCTTTGTGTTTGTTCTTGTGTCCCTTGTTTTCAGTCACTTCCACACATGGTTACGTTTCCATTGTTTCAGATGTATTGGTGTCATGTTACATATTGGAAGGAAACTCTCAATGACTCAGAGTATTCCAAAGGGATGTGCAATATCCCATTCTGTTTGGTAGCTTCTTAAGACTGGAACATATATAATTTGAATCCCGTCCACAGTCCCAGAAATTGATCAGATGAACTAGATTCTGCCCTCTCCAAACATATAATCAATAGGGCCCCTGAGATTGTCACAGATCAACTAGCTGACTGAAAAAGGCTCTGATCAACTGTGGGGACTGAAAGATGTATTCTGATCTATTGCTTTGCCTCTAAGTTGTTCAGTGTCTCCAGGTTTTCAGCCTCCCAGTATGATCTGCTTTCCATGCTGGACTGCTCTCTAAGCCTTGCAAATGGTTTTGAATCATCAGTCCCCATGTTTTTAGCCCTTCGTACATTCTACTGTTAATAATAGTAATGAAAACTCTTCGGCTGTACACATTGGAATTCCATAAAATGCAAAACTAAAAGTCACTTTCTATATGCAAGAAAAAAAAACAGTAAAGTTTAAAAAAAAGTGATCTGTTGAAACATTATTAGACAAAGAAATCCACAAGATGCCAGTGAGTTCATTTGGTGTTCGCCATCTATTGCATGACATGAGGCTTAGTCTTAAAAGTGCTTTGTATCTCCAGAGAGATTTGCTTGGTATGAAATAGTTTTCATTTGAGAGCCATTATCAACAAGAGATAGTTTCTGGGTTAGGTATAGGGGCTTGTGACCACTTCTCTTGTCATTGTACCTCATCTCACACACATCTATGAAGAGTCTGTGCGTATTGCCACAGTCTCTGTGAGTTCATATGTGTGCCATCAATCCTTGCCTTACAAACAGTTTGAGTTAAACTGTGATACATTAACTAACAACAGGAGTACAAAAAAAGACATGCACTCTTTACTGATTTTCTATTTCATTGAACTGTTGTGGATATAGGCACAATGGATGACATAAATCATTCATTCCACATGACCTCATGGCATCATTAAAGTTGCAGCAAATGTATGATATATGAACTTTACTGCTCGGGTAGAATATTATTTTACAATAAGTTTTCCAAAAAGCATGATTAATACTGTAATAATAAAAACATAGCATAGCAAATATATAAACTGGTATCATTGTTTATATATTGACTATTAAGTGTCACTGATTGTGCCTATTTGAATAAGTCTTGCTTCTATGCTACACTGTTCCAGTAAGTTGATTTACATCTGTATCAGTACCAACATGTGGAAAATTCCATGTACTATGCAACTATGATGTTCATTATATCACTCAGTGACCAAAAATTATTAATCTTACTATAATTTAATGGTACCAATATGTGGTCTCTTAATACAGTGAAGACTTTGCATTGTACACCATGCAGTACATGCATAGAATTTCCTTTCAAAATGTTCCATATTGTTTCACTGTTCTTTTCATGTATGCTAATTCTTTATCTGGAATTATTTATGGTATTTTGACAGTGAATTTTGTTTTGTGACCATTACTAACTATGTATTGCCTTAAGAAATCTTCCTGAATCTTCAGTGTTACTTTCTGGCTCTATCATTCCAATGTAAGTATGAACCCCTGTCCTGTTTCACAATCATCTTCTATCATTTTAGTCCTTAATATTTCTGAGGTAAGCACGTTCTACTCATATATTTTTCTATAGCAGACATATGAAAAACTCTTCATTTGTACTAAGTATTTGGTGTTCAATGAACTAATTGGTTTCATGATTTATCACATGAAAAGTTTAGAAGCAATATGTATTTATAACATTTTATTTTAAAAACACCATTTCTCTGTTCTTATTCAGTAAGAGGTAGCAGCAATCAAAAGTCACCCCATAGTCAGCTAATCCTCAGTCCTTCTATTTCTGTTCTACAAAGATAGAAATATAAATCAAGTTGCAGGAATTGAGGAGCATGTAAGATTGATGGGATTACTTGCTTTTTGTTAAATTTATCAGGGCACCTCAAATGCATCCGCAACTTGAGGTCCCCAGCATTTCTCGAGAAATGGAAGAAAGACAGATCATAACCTGTGTGTCAGTTTTAGCAGGAAGAACACATTTTATTGAATTGCTTGATTTTAATACTTTAATTTTAATAACATGGGGAGAAGGCATCAAGTTGTAGTTTGATGGGTAAGGTTTTTCCTCCCTTTTTGGCTAGCAGGCACAAAAGCTTGGGTACAATTCACAGAACCAAATAGCATGACATTGTGCTACACACCTGGAATTGTAGTACTCAGGCATCGTGACAGGAGGATCCCAAGATCAAGAACATCCCCTGCTACATACAGCTAATAGCACAAGTTCCAAGACAGTTTCAGCAAACACGAGACCTGTTTATTCTATGGAATTTTGGTTGTTGTCACAGGCATTTTCATGCTTAATTTTGTTATTAATTTATCTATTTACCAACTTAAAAGCCAGTAAATAACATAAGGAATAAATCAGTGATAATATCCAGAAAGAGATCTCCGAATGCAAAATGAGGAATTAATTGGAAAAGATTCCCATCACTAATGCGAATATGTATCATCAGAATCTCCCTAGTTTTTGTTGTGAATTTCTCCATGGAGTAGCATTTAGTACTTACAATGATTAAAATACCCTCAGCACATCCCAGTGGGCATATGTATCCAGTGTGAATGGAGAAAATGCATACATATTTCTTCTAGAAAATATAGTGGTCATGTTTGCAATTATAGGACCTGAGAAGGATTCCTGCCTTACATCTCATTTAATGCATTGTACCTAAGGAAAAAAAGTTCTGTTTTTTTTCTTTGATTTGTAACTCTTTTTCTGCCATATTTTTCTTTAAAAGAACTGTACATTATATATGAAAAATACATGTTTTTCATATTGCTTAGTAGACATTGGAACTGTGCCTTAAAAGACAACAAAAGTATTTTAAAATTAATTTAAATGTGATCAAATGAATTGCACCAAAATATCTTTAGCACTTTTACTACCATTGAATCTTAGAGTAGATATAAAATCTATAAATAATACATGTGGTATTTGAACTTCTCAAATAAAATTTCATTTTCATATTTTAACAACTTTTTAGAATATTTAATAATATTAAGTTAACTAATTAATGTAACTTTTCCCACATTTCTACTTGAAATAAATCCCTCAGCATTACATACAGAGTTCCTGACAAGGCTTGCCTACTTGAAATTTTCCTTTACTGAGTGAGTAATTTCTTTTTCCAAATGTATGGTGACCTCTAGGGAACAACATTCTTCACTTGTAAATCAATGATTTATTTTTTAGGGGAACCTCACATTTTATGTAGAATGTAGTAACATATACTTTATTTTATTTTAAATATTTATTTATGAATTCATGTATAGTGTTTGCATGAATGCATGTATGTGTAGCATACGTGAAAGTGATATTGCAGTGAAGCCAGAAAAGAGCATCATAGCCTGCATAACTGTAGTAACACATGGTATTAAGCTATAATATGGGTTCTGGGAAATAAACCCAGATCCTCTGTTAGAGAGTGAATCCTCTTTAATGCTGAGACAACTCTATATATATCCTTTTGGGGGATATTTTTAATTAATGTAGTTAAATTTGAAATTAGAATATATTTGTAATACTGTCTCTAATTCCCATTTATATGAATCTGGTAATGTACAAATTATGAACTAATGTTAATTTACTTCATTTACTTATGGATATTTGACTTGGCAGAATAAATTGGTTGCATGCAGAGACAAACATCACACATGCACACATAGCACACCCACATGCAAACACACAGACACATATGACATATACACAACACACACAACTTAAAACAGATACACAACACACACAACATAGACACACAATACAAACTCATGTTCTCCTTTGCATATTGCAGTTTAGAGCTGAAAATAAAAATGCTTATGGCTCTGCTTATAATGAAGCCTCCTTCCTAAATACATGCTCTTTTCTGGAGTTAGCTACTAAAGATGAGATTAAGAACCTTCTTTGCTTAAAATGACTCCCTTAATGTAAATATCTTATTCCCTTCTCCAATATCTACCCTTCCTCCATCTCCACCCTCCCACTCCCCCAAGCTCTCCCCAGTCCATCGTTTCTCCCTTCTCCCTCCCTCTCTCCCTTTCACCCCCCCACCACTACCTACACCCCATTCCCATTCCCGTGCCTCCACCTTTTGTCCGGCATTGCAAGAGTCTTGACTCTAGAGGGGATCACAGGTGTCCACAGGGATGTCCCCAGCTAGGTTCTTGGGCAGCAGAGGAGAAGGTACCTGACCTAGCCTTGTACCATAGTCACTTTGATGAATATCTTGATGTCACCATAGAAATTTCGTCCGATGGATAGAGACAGAGACCCACATTCACATCAGAGCAATGGACTGAGCTCCCAAGGTCCAGTCGAAGAGCAAAAGGTGGGAGAAGATGAGCAAGGAAGTCAGGACCGCGAGTGGCTGGTCCACCCACTGAGACAGTGTGCCTGATCTAATGGGAGCTCACCAAATCCAGCTGGACCAGGACTGAATGAGCATATGATCAAACCGGAATCTCTGAATGTGGCTGTCAATGGGGGATGACTGAGAAGCCAATGATAATGGCACTGGGACCTATCTCTTCTGCATGTATTAGCTTTTTGGGAATCTAGTCTACATGGATGCACACCTTCCTAGGCTGGGATGGAGGTGGGAGGGACTTGGGCTTCCCACAGGGCAAGGTACCTTGTCCCCTCTTAAGGAAACAGGGGGAGGGAGGAGGGGTAGTGGGGGAGCGGGAGGGGACTGGGAGAAGGGGAGGAAGTGTAAATTTTTTGAATGAAAAATAGAAGTATATTTAAAAAAAAAGATCCTTCTTTGCAGTTGTGATGGCATTGTGGAGGATGTGGCCAGAAAAGTTGACAGGGACCGAATTGTCCAGTCTGCTAAGGACACTTTCTCCTTTTTGATCTTGCTGTCTGCCTGCACCTTACAGTTCTACAATTCATTTGTTAAATGCTGGAAGCCACTCTACAGGCTACCACTATTGCAGCAAGTATTATACTTCCTAAAATCCTTTCAATTAGTGTAAGCCATCACCTCTGATTGCTGTTCTTGATGAACATACTACAGTCATAGATTATTTTATTAAAGTTAGATAAGAACTTGCCTTGCCAGTTTTCTTATCATTAATGGCATTCTATATTGAAGCCAACTTTTATAACAGTTCCTTTTTTCTGTAAAACTTATTCAGTTTGCGTTTAATTATGCAACTCATTTTCCTAAAATCATATTTTTCATTACAAGTGAAGAGTTTTGAATATCACACCGAAACTGGCCTAGTTGTACCCATGCTCAAAAATAGAAATCTCCTGCAGCATAAAACTCTCTCCTTGGTATCATTGAGGGTCTATTCCTGAGACAAACTCACTCCCTCTCTCTATATGACCTCATACAGAATAGAGTTTAAAATATGTTTATTTATATGTTATAACTTGTTGAAACAACAATCTTCTTACAACCCCTAGCTTTGATGTATAAAACTAGAAAGAATGGGAAAATGCTGGATCAGTTCTTCTCGGTACACATCTAAATACTAAAGACTTTTCTCACATCCATCATAGCATGGATCAGTAACTGCCAGAATGCACATGGGGCATGGCAGGAGAGACAAAACAAAGAAAACTAAACAAAAAACCTGTGCCCAGTGAGTGAGGAACTATAACAAAACAAGAAAATGTACAAATTTATCTGTTTTAAGTTTTATGCAACATGAGAATTCTTACCAGGAACTGGGCATGAGCAAATGGGGAAACCTGTAGATTTTGCCTCAGATGGTGAAAGGCAGACAGCTGTAGGGAAGTATGCCTGTATAACAGAGTATATCCAATAATGATAAAGGAGAAAATACGGAAATCTCTGTTTGTTCAGAGCTTTTCTTTGTCCCCTAGTCTTCGAGGACAGCAATGTTGCTCTTCCTGAGTGATGAAAGGAGACTTCTTAAGCCCGCAGCTTAGCATGTGCTCCAGGGTAAAAGGAGAAAGGAATTCTGCTAACGAATTTTCTATTTTTCACATTATTGCTTCATGGAGCTGGGGAAGTAGAATGTGACTGTGACTTTCTGCTGGATCCTGATCTTTCAACTGCCAAGGCAATATTTACTGAGATAACATGTACTCAGGATAAATATCATACACCTGTTAGAGGAACGGTTCAGATATTCTTATAATAACTCTAGGAAAATTGTAAGGTTTCTGTTTTCCCTATGAAAGTTCAATAATTTTAGGTTCTGGAATAACCAGTTACAGAAAGATTGGCATTAAGGAGAAAAACACATGCAAAATGTATTGGCATAACAGAAACACAGGAAACATACACTAAGCATAAGACAAAAGAAGAGCCTGGTGGTACAAATGTAAATCCTGTTTGCTCCAGAGAAAGGATAGGATCCTGATACTTATGAGGTGGTAAGGGAACTGTGGAAGAATGTAGTGAAAATAGCGAATGGAATTATCTGTTTAGCAGATCAATTCTGCTTGGCAGCAGACAACATGGAGCTACTTGTAGTCATCGCTGTCTGGACCCCATATCAGACCTACAATCTATTCGTCCTGTGACAATATCTCTCCAGACAGAGAGAGGGTTGTTAGATAGAAGCACCTCTGCTTGTTTATTAGATGTGCTTTTTTTTTTTTTTTTTTTTTTACAAAGCATGTCTGGTAAAATGCTAAAGAATAATGTTTGTGAGTGATTAATTTGCTCTTCCTAAGAGTAATGAAAGCACAGTCCTCAGGGATATTGTGATAAAAATAGAAAGGAGTCATTTTTATTGTGGAGTTATTCTCTGTAGTTTTTATTTAATTATGTAAAATATTAGTTGTCTTTTGCCTCACCAGGAATCAATCTCTCTAACTTTCACCCTTCATATTTGCCTAAGTTTTACTGTGGCCAGTTTGGCCATTTCAATTCCTTTGATTGAAATTTAGAGTTTACTGTACTTTATGAGTGAGTTAGCACAATGCAATGTGGGCGGAAAGGAAAACAGTGTTACCAAGGAGTCAATTTCAACAGTTTTATGGGTTACAACATTGGTCGAAAAGTAAAAAATTTGAACTGAACTATATGTATGTTTTCTAGGTTTTTGTTATTCATTCTAAGTAAAACAGTCTAGTAAATCATAAGAAAATATGCATTAAAATTGAGAAAAATCTTTAAATTTAGCTAATCATGATTATTTAAAGATTAAGACATCTTAAACACCCTTGCTTGTTTTAACAGACTGATACCAAGTTTATTATTGTTACAAGTTTGATACATGTTGTGGTTACATATGATCAAATTGGGTTTTTAAAGCATTAAATAGAACACATAGTAATCACTGCATAGCACAAGCATATTTGAGATCGACAGAATTGGCTAAAGGTCAATTCATTTAATATAATAAATCATTAAAATCTATTGCAACAATATTAACACTATTCCTTCAAGAGTGAGGAAAGAGGACAGAGCGGTCTAAATTGAATGTTTGAAGTGAAATCCAATTACATTTTACAATATCAGAAAATGGGATAGATCTGTGAGGGTGATTTTGTTTCTCAGTCATTATAAACCATAGTCTTCTTAGAACGCTGAAGTGCCCAACTGTTATGTTTTTTCAGTTGCTTTTCTGGATCCTCTCACTTAGAGAGAGTAGAAGTCATAATGGGAACTAAACAAAGTCATAATTCACAACTTGCTTTCTCAGATGACTGTCTAAGTGTGAGGGATAGATTTGAAAAATATGTGTGTTCTGTCATCATCAAAAGTTAGTTTTAGTTGCTGAAACTGAGGCTTTTGTATCCCACACATTGCATGAAGTAGAGTAGGGTGGCCTTTACATCTCTTACACCTAATAATAACTTTTTCTTATTAAATGATACTGGCCCAAAACTTCTTAAAGTAGTGACTCACAAGGGTCATTTATAATAACAATGTTTGTCTTTCCTTCTCAACTTCAGCAAGGGAGGTATAAGGCATCACACGTACTGGGTATGTTTGAAAAGCCATTGACTTCACCTGGAATAGTCTGGTAGAAAAATCAACATCAGTTTCTTAGGGAGAAAATTAAGGAAGTTGGGGAGTAGCCCTTTCCAGTGCAAAGATACTTTACTTTGCTAGAACAGCTATCATCTGTGACTTTTTAAGGCACTTAGCAGATCCCATCTCAGAAAACCCTCAAACAGTACACAATCAACTGTCTCAAAAGAATATTGGAAATTTTATTACCTATGTCCTTCATGCTGAAGAAGAAAGTAAAAAGGGAGAAGTCAGAGGAAGATGATCTTTCTTCAGGTCTACGTATTCAGTTTCCATTGGGGGCAACTGTTAATAGCTCACTGTTTTCAGTACATCCTTATCAATGGGAGGGAAATCATGCCAACTTCAAAACCTTGATCCTAGAGGCTAACTGACAACATACAGTTTGCTAGACCACCATAATTTTTAACTACATCCTATGACTGATCTTTGTTCTCACAAAGAAATTAAGCTTTTGCTCCACATCAAAGAAACTTCTCTCTGGGAAAAAATGAAGACTATTACAGGAAGTGACAACTATTAAATTTACAGAGATAGCAGGTTCTTTGGGATTCAGCCCCAGTAAATATATCTCCAATCCAACTCCTACACTGATGGCTATGAGTACATCTTATGAGAAGTGCCAAAAGTTTGTAAAAGTCAGGGGGCCAGGAAGTCTTCTGTGTGCTTGTTTCTCCTGGAAATGTCAGTGAAGTTACATCCATGATATCTCATAAAACAGTTTACTAAACTAAATGTAAACAATGAAAACACCAACACACTTCCTAATAAGTAAGAGGGGGGAAATCTTACAGGGTTCTTTTCCTAGACAAAGAAGCACAGGCATCTCTCTTTGTTAAGAGATAGAGAATGAATCACTCCCAGCAATGAATCCATTACTTTCTATCTAATACACAGACATCTGACTTGAAGTCATACACACACAAGCAACACAAAACAGACTTAGTAGGAGAGGAAGGAAGAGGGTTGAATCTCACTATAGATATTTGAAAAAGGCCTAGAGGATGTTATTTCATGTTTACTTACCAAAGCATGTGTGTGTGTGTGTGTGTGTGTGTGTGTGTGTGTGTAAATATAATGTGTGTATGTATATCCATATATACGTGAAAACGTTTTAAAATTTTCCTCTTGGGACAACTCTAATCAATAAAAAATAACAAAATAGCCAATTTATGGAATTAGCCTTTAAATAAGCCAATACATTAATGGATTAAGTGAATTTGCACAAGGTCTATATGCACAAGATGCCATCATATTGCTGAGTTAGCCATTGTTACTAAGAAGGTAGTCAAGCTTATAGGAATTGTAATGAATTTATTGACACTCCCTAAGAAGGGTCAGGAGACCATTACTTGGAATTCTACCTATGACTTTCATACTTAAACAATTGCAAGGGATAGAACACTCTTTCATAGTGAACAAATTATGCTATTGTTGAGAGGGTAGCGGCTCTATCAAAATTAAGAATACCTTATAAAACAGGATAATCCAGTTTCACAAATAAGTACCATTTTTGACATATGGAAAGTTTGAAAATTAAAATAGAACATATAGAAAAAGAGAGACTATTACAGTTATGAAAGAATAGAGGTGAAGAAAAATATAAGAAGAAATAATAGAGTATGACCCAGGAATAATACACATGTATAGAAATGTTGTAATTCTCTTTCTTTGTATGAATGAATGTATGATAGCTAAAATACCTTGTTTTGGTCTGAGCACTCAACTATTCCTTAGTCTCAGAACCTTGAATAACTGAGATTTTTGTCTCTCCAGCCAACAATGTTCACGGAGAAGGAAAGAATCTCTGATTATGTCTGAGAATAGAATTTTCTCTCAATACAAACTAAACTGTTTAGAAGGTAGTACGTCACCTTGTAAATTTAGATAAACAATACTAGTAACTCCTCCTCTATGGCCTATTACCTCCCCAGACATGGCTTTATTTGCACAGATTTACAACAAAACATATGACTGATCTCTTGGGGTATGGGCAAGAGCAGTTTGTTCCCTCATAAAAGTCATGCCAAGATTTCAGTAGTTGAAACATCTTTCCTGTCAGAGTAATACTGTAAGTCCAAGGGATAAGAGCAGGGAAAACTACTGTTTCCCATACCCTATCAGTGGCTTGGGTATCACTTTCCAGCAGTGTGGAAACCATGAAGGAAGTGGGAAGGAACGTTCAGCTAGGTTTCCAGTTCAGTTCCCATATTTCTAAAATGTTATGTATCTGTAATTGTATGGATTTATCCCTTTCTTTTCTTCTATTCCAGTTTCCTGTTTGTTTGGCTCTGTTCCACAGCTATGATTTTTTTCTTATTCTGGTTCTGTAGTATAACGCAAGATCAGCTGTGTTGATATCACGAGCAGAATTCTTTTCTTCTTCAGGGTATTAGATGACCTAGGTTTTTTTGTTTGTTTGTTTGTGTATGTGTGTGTGATTCAATACGAATCTCAATTTTTTATGTTTCTATGAAAAATATCACGAAGCTGGGAGGTGGAGGCGCACGCCTTTAATCCCAGCACTCAGGAGGAAGAGGCAGGCAGATCTCTGTGAGTTCAAGACCAAGGACAGCCTCATGTACAAGAGCTAGTTTCAGGACAGGCTCCAAAAAAATGTGTCATGAATATTTTGCTCATACAGTATTTAATCTCAAGGTTGATTTTCATAATGTGATCCTTTTCATAAAATTAGTTCTTCTAACCCATGAAAGAATGAGCACTCTTTCCACCTTCTCTTGTCTTCCTTGATTTCTTTCTTCAGAGTTTAATAGCGCTTATTATTCACGATAGCAGGATAGCTCAGTGAATGAAAGTACTTCCTAGCAGCACTGTAAACCTTCATTTGATTCTCAGAATTCAAGGGCACAACTGGTGGAAGATGACAACCAACTTCCACAAGTTATCCAGTGATTACCATTGGAGTTCTGTGGTTCCTGGATGAAAACACACCACACACACACACACACACACACACACACACATGCACACACATTTTTCAGCTACAATATGTGGGATTATTTCCATGTCTTCACTCTCTGTGTTATTTGTTATTGGTATATGGAACGACTAATGTTTTTATATGCTAATTTTTAGATCTTGATATTTTTCTGAAAAGTTCAGTTGTAGGAGTAATCTTGTGGGACGTTGAGTAGGATCTAGATAATCATAACATCTGCTAATAAGGATGTTTTGTTTTATTTTCATATTTATGTCTATTTTATTTTCTTCTTTTATGTAGTTAATACTTTAATCACTATATTTAATACAAATATGAAGAAGGAAAAGCTTTTACTTTTTACATACTTTAATGATATTGATTTGAGTTTTATTTCCACTTAACATGATACTAGCAGTAGATTTATCATGTATAATTCTTATTGTGTTGAGAAATCTTTGTTCCATCCTATTCTCTCCAAGAATTTTTTCTGTGAAGGAATGCTATATTTAGACAATTTCCTTTCCTGCATTTGTTGAGATGATTGATAAATTTATGTTTTTAAGTTCAAATAAAGGCTTATTGCATTTACAATTTTGTCTGTTGTGAAACAGCCTTGTATCTTTGTGATAAAGTAAACTTGTTCATGGTGTAGATTTGTGTAGTCCTGTATTAAGTTTGTAAGATTTTTTTCAATAATTTATTCTATGTATTTTAATCTGGAATATCAACCTACAGTTTTCTTTTAGTGTTGTATTTTATATGTTCTACTTATTAGAGTAATAATCACTTTGTAAAATGTGTTTGGAGGTGTTTTATCTATTTATATTTTAAATAATAATTTGAGAAGCATTGACTGTAGTTCCTTTTTTAATTTCTCTCTTTTTTAATAATTTATTTATTCATTTATTTTAGATCAAAACTGTGGTTTCCCCTCCCTCCTCTCCTTTCAGTTTCTCCCCCAATCCCACCTCTGTTCCCACTCCTCAATTCACTCCTTCTCTGTATCTGTTTAGTGAATAACAGGTCTCCCATGAGTATGAACAAAACATGGCATGTCAAGCTGTAGTAAGACTAAACACCTCTCCACCTATAAAGGTTGGATAAAGCAGCCCAGTATAAGGAGTAGGGTCCCAAAAGCCTGTTCAAAGTCAGAGATGTGCCCTGTTCCCAATGTTAGAAGTCCCATTGGAGGGTCTACCTTCACAAATGTAACTTATATGCAGGGTGCCTAGAGTTCAATCCCACACAGGCTCCTTGGTTGTTGGTTCAGACTCTGTGATCCCCTGTTAGTTCAATCGAGTGACCCAGTGAGTTTACTTGTGTTGTCTCTGACCACATTTGCTGCAACACTGCTTTCTCCTTCTATTCTGCAAGATTCCCTGGCTGTGGGTCTACATTTGTTTCCAACAGTAGCTGATGATGTCACTATGATGAAAATTGGGCTAGGCCCCAATCTGGTCAAAGGAGATGGTCATTTGAGGTTACTTTTCTATATTGCTAGGAGTCTAAGCTTGCATCTTCCTTGTAGATTCCTGGGAGATTCCTTTGTGGCCGGGATTTTACCTAACACCAAAATGCCCTTCATTTCCAGTAGTCTCTTTCAGTACTCTCCCCTTCTGCACCCCCAACTGTTCGCTCATATTCCCATCCCCTACTGCCCTCAGACCACTCATGAATTCTCCTTTCCAAAGGAGATCTGGGCCTCCCACTGCTACCCGCCAAGGACCTTCCTTGTTACCTAGTCTCACTGTGTCTGTGGATTGTAGCATAGTTATCTTTTATTTTATAGCTAATATCTACTTACTATTAACTACATATCCTGTTGGTCTTTAGCAGTCTGGGTTATCTCCATCAGAATGAATTTTCTAGTTCCATCTATTTACATTCAAATTTCCTGGACTCTTTGTTTTTAATAGCTGAATAATACTCCATTTTGTAAATATACTATCTTTTCTTTTTCTTTTTTTATTTTTCCATTCAAATATTGACACTTCCTCCCCTTCTCCCTTTCCCCTCCCGCTCCCCCACTAACCCTCCTCCTTCCCCTTCCATACTCAAGAGCTGCCAGGGTGCCCTGCTCTGTGGGAAGTTCAAGGCCCTCCCCACTCCATCCCAGCCAAGGAAGGTATGCCTCCACGTAAACTATGGTACCAAAAAGCCATTACATGCAGAAGAGAGAGGTCCCCATGCCATTATCGATGGCTTCTCTGTCCATCCCCATTGGCAGCCACATTTAGAGAGTCCGGTTTGATCACATGCTCATTCAGTCCCGGTCCAGCTGGATTTGGTGAGCTCCCCTTAGACCAAGCATACTGTCTCAGTGGGTGGACCAACCTCTCATGGCCCTGACTTCCTTGCTCATCTTCTCCCTCCTTCTGCTCTTCAACTGGACCTTGGGAGCTCAGTCCATTGCTCTGAAGTGGGTGTGGGTCTCTGTCTCTATCTCCATCCATCGGATGAAATTTCTATGGTGATATTCAAGATATTCATCAGTGTGACTATGGGACAAGGCCAGTTCAGGCACCCTCTCCTCTGCTGCCCAAGGACCTAGCTGGGGACGTCCCCGTGGACACCTGGGATCCCCCCAGAGCCAAGTCTCCTGCCAACCGTAAAGTGGCTCCCTTAATGTAGATATCTTCTTCCCTGCTCCAACATCTGCCCTTCCTTTATCTCCACCCTCCTACTCCCCCAGGCTCTCCCCAGTCCTTCCCTTCTCCCTTCTCCTTCTCCCTCTCCCTCTTCCCCAACCACACCCCCACCCCGTGCTCCAACTTTTGCCTGGCTATCTTGTTTACTTCCAATTTCCAGGAGGATCTATATATGTTTTCCCTTGGGTTCACCTTGCTATTTGGCTTCTCTAGGCTTCTGTACTATAGGCTTAATGTCCTTTGTTTATAGCTAGAGTCCACTAATGAGTGAGTACATACCATATTCATCTTTTTGGGTCTGGGTTATCTCACAAAGTCATTAAGACAAAAAAGCATCCTACTGAATGGGAGAAGATCTTCACCAACCCCACATCAGACAAAGGTCTGATCTCCAAAATATACAAAGAACTGAAGAAACTAGGCATTAAAATTCTAAATACCCCAATTAAAAAATGGGGTAATGATCTGAATAGAGAATTCTCAACAGAAGAAGTTCAAATGGGTAAAAGATACTTAAGGTCATGCTCAACTTCCTTAGTGATCAGGGAAATGCAAATCAAAACAACTTTGAGATACCATCTCACACCTGTCAGAATGGCTAAAATCAAAAACACCAAGGATAGCCTATGCTGGAGAGGAATAAGGGGAACACTCATCCATTGCTGGTGGAAATGCAAGCTGGTCCAGCCACTTTGGAAATCAGTGTGGTGGTTTCTCAGGAAATTGGGGATCAACCTACATCAGGATCCAGCAATACCACTCTTGGGAATATACCCAAGAGATGCCCAATCATACTACAAAAGCATTTGTTCAACTATGTTCATAGCAGCATTATTTGTAATAGCCAGAACCTGGAAACAACCGAGGTGCCCCTCAATGGAAGAATGGATAAAGAAAATGTGGAATATTTACACATTAGAATACTACTCAGCGGTAAAAAAAACAATGACATCTTGAATTTTGTATGCAGATGGATGGAAATAGAAAATACATTTTCTTTTTCTATGCCTCTATTGAGTGACATCTAGGTTTTTCCCATGTTCTGGCTATTAAAATGTATCTAGTATGAACATAGTTAAAGAAGTGTTCTTGTGGTATGATTGAACATCCTTTAAGTATATGCCCAAATGCAGAACAGCGGGATCTTGTGATAGGTTGATTCTCAGTTTCCTGAGAAACTGACACACTGACTGTACAAGCATCCACTCCCACCAGCAATGGAGGAGTGTTCCCCTTGCTCTATATCCTCTCTAGTGTGAGTTGTCACATATGTTTTTTTCATACTTAGCCATTCTGAGAGGTGTAAGATGGAATCGGAGTAATTTTGATTTTCATTTTTTGTGATAGCTAAGGATGTTAAACATCTCTTTAAGGGTTTCTCAGCCATTTGACTTCTGTTGAGAATTATCTGTTTAGATCTGCACCCAATTTTTTTTTAAATTAGGGTATTTGGTTTGTTGATATCTGTTTTTTTGAGTTCTTTATATATTTTGCAAATCAGACCTCTGTCAGATATGGAGTTGGTGAAGATATTTTCTTATTCTCTAGGTTGCCATTTTGTCCCATTGGCAGTATCATTTGCCTTACTGAAACTTTTCAATTTTATTAGGTCCCATTTATTCATTTTTTGATTTAGTGCTTGTGTTATTGGTATTCTGCTCTGTATGTGGTCTCCTGTCTCATTGCATTCAAGATTTCCCACTTTCTCTTCTATCAGATTCAGTATATCTAGATTGATCTTGTATTTGATCCACATAGACTTGAGTTTCGTTCAGGATGATAGTTACAGATTAATTTGCATCCTTCTACATGCCAACATTCAGTTAGTCCAGCACCATTTGTTGAAAATGCTTTCCTTTTTCCATTCCATAATTTTGGCTTCTTGTCAAAAATAAGGTGTCTATAGCTATGTGGATTTATATCTGGCTTTTCAATTCCATTGATCCACCTCTCTGTTTTTATTACTATAACTCTGTATCAGAGCTGGAAATCAGGAATGGTGATATTACTGGAAGTTCCATATGATCATCTTGTTAGATGCTGAAAAGGCCTTTGACAAAATCCAGCACCCCTTCATGATAAAAGTCTTGGAGAAATCAGAGATAAAAGGGACATACCTACATGTAATAAAAGCAATATATAACAAGCTGATTGCCAACATCAAATTAAACACAGAGAAAATCAAAGCAATTCCACTAATGTCAGGAACAAGACAAGGTTGTCCACTCCATAATCATTTAATATAGTACTTGAAGTTCTAGTCCAAGCAGTAAGACAACTGAAAGAAATCAAGGGGATACAAATTGGAATGGAGGAAGTCAAAGACATTTATTTGTAGATAATAAGACAGTATGCATAAATGACCCCAAAAAATCTACCAGGGAACTTCTATACCTTTTGTCAAGTGTGTGGGTACAAGATTAACTCAAAGAAATTAGTAGTCCTCCTTATTACAAATGATAAATGGTCTGAGAAATAAATGATAGAATCAATACCCTTTATAATAGCCACAAATAATATAAAATATCTTGGTATAAGTCTAATCAAGCAAGTAAAAAAAAAGCTTGTATGACAAGAACTTTAATTATTTGAATAAAGAACTTGAAGAATATATCAAAAGTTGGGAAGATCTCCCATGCTCATGGATATGAAGGACTGACATAATAAAAATGACCTTCTTAAAAAAGATAACAGATTCAATGCAATTCCCATTAAAATACCAACACAATTCTGTATAGATCTTGAAAGAACAAAACTCAACTTCATACGGAAAAACTAAATGTAGTTCCTCTTCTAAAGCCTGATGCAGTTCTGCTGTAAATTCATCTAGAGTTGGGAGACAGTGGGGAGGAAGGACTTTGGGAGTACCTTGGACGATGTGTAGAAAGAATGTAAGAGAACAAAGATAGGGGAAAACATTGGGAAATGTTAGTTCTTGGTTTTGGTACAATCAAAGAAATCATTAACTCACAGTATGCTACGCCAGGCCTGCATAATATTTACATTTTAAATAGTCACCTATAAGTTGAAGGGGTACTTATGGAATGCTACCCTTCCCCCACTGCACTGTTGGCTACTGATGAATTCTGAAAGAAAACGAGCCACTCTATTCAGTTTCATATCCTTTGGTGAGCCCACCAAGCTGCACTGAATAGTTTCAAATCCATTGCAAGACAGGTAACCCTATTTATACTCAAGGAGCCATAAGACAGACAAAAAAAAGGTGAACTTGAAAAAGAGGCCAGTAGACAGAAGGGTGATTGGGAGTCTATAGAGGATTGGTCTTAGGATGATCAGATAACTTATGAACATTTATGAAATTGTCAAACTGGATTTAGTTATTAATAAAAATTATAAGAGCAGAACAAGTACCAGAGATACACAGAGAAAGCTTGTCTCAAAAAATAAAATAAAATAAAAAATAAAAAGCAAGCAACAATAAAAAATCTTGATCTTTATTTTCTATTTTTTTGTAGTTATTTTTCATTTTTTTAAATTTATTAGATTTTTGAAAAAAATACCAATCCAAGTTCCCATTCCCTCCCATCCTCCATTTCTCTTCACGCATCATCCCACCCCACCCCCATCTAATCCTCAGAGAGGGTAAGGCACATTGCTTTGTGGAAGGTCCAAGACCCTCCCTACTATATCTAGGCTGAGGAAGGTATACATCCAAAGAGAATAGGATCTCCAAAAGCCAGTACATGCAGTAGGGATAAATCCTGGTGCCACTGCCAGTGGCCCCTCAGTCTGCCTCAGCCATGCAACTGTCAACAACATTTAGAGGGACTAGTTTGGTCCTATGCTTGTTCCTTCCCAGTCTGGCTAGAGTTGGTGAGCTCCCATAAACTCCAATAAATTATTTCAATGGGTGTACTAATCATGGTCTTGACCTCTTTGCTCATATTCTCATTCCTTTCATTCTTCAACTGGACTTTGGAAGTTCAGCCCAGTGCTTTGGTGTGGGTCTCTGCCTCTGTTTCCATCAGAAGCTGGATGGTGGTTTTAGGGTGATATTTAAGATAATCTTCAGTTTGACAACAGGGTGCAGACTCTCACTTAAAATTCAGGTTGAGGAAATAAATTCATTGCCCTTTTAAAAATAATATCTAAATATTTGTCATGCAGTAACATGCTTAGAAATTTGATCTTCTGAGTGAAAAAATGAATGTAATATGTAAGATTGATATCAGAATATTTCACAAATGATGTATTAAATAGACCTGTCTGGTATGACTGAGCTCTCTTGTTCTTTTTTTTTTTTTTCCTTTGGTGTAGTTCTAAGTTCATGTGGAAAAAGAAGACACCAACGAGGTTTAGGCAGTGAGCAAGCATTTATGTTAAGGTCACATATACAAAATTTCCACAGGTAAAATGAAATGAAATGCTGATGTTTGATGCTCCACAGAGGCTGAAGGTTGGTCAATAATTCAAATGTAGGACAAAATACATGTTTACACACTGGAAGCCATCTGGTGTCTAAACAAGAAAGGGATTCTAGTTTCTTAAAATCTCATTTTTTTTTTTTAGAAATCACTCATAGACACAGCACAACCATTATTCTAAAAGGTTCTGCTGCTCACTTCTTTTGCTTTTCTTATCATAGGCACAGTAGGGTTTATATTTAGAGGATATCTATATAGGTCCTTTCAGATATTCCAGCCAAGCACAATGGTTCTACCATGTAAAGAAAGAAATGTAACTTTCAAATGGCATTCCTTTTCAATCAGCAGAGAACCATTAAAGTATATTCAATGAATATATACATTTATAATATTTCACAATACTATTTTGTCCATTTTGGCTATGTATTTCTAAACACCAAGGTGTCAGAAGAGGTCTTTAATAGGAGACAGTCATGGAACTTCTGCAAAGAGAGATTATTTTCAGCTTCACTACTGTTATTGAAGATAATTCCATTTCCATTAAGCTCCCAGGGTATGTGTTTAGCAATTGTAACACCATTGAAAATTTAATTAAATAATCTTAAATACATGTACTAAAGAGTCAGATGAAGAAATTTAGTTCCAGTTGTTCTCTCACATCTGCTTAATTTATTCTGGATTCTACCTTTTCTTTTTATTTAATTGAAAGTCAATAACCTGGAATAAAAAAAAGACATATTTACTTGATATTGTATTAGAACTGTACATCTTGATTAATAGTGTGATTAACTAGGATGTATATTTAATATTTCTTTTAGGTTCAGTCATATAGTGATACATATCAAAATATGTTTATAAAATGTATGTTTTCATATATATTTTCAAAATATACACGTTTTTAAAAAAGTGATGAATTATAAATTAGAATGTGAGATCCCTGTTGTATCTATAATACCTAGTATGCTTGAATAAATGCAAATTTGGGCTACCAAAATCAATCCTGTTAAGTCTATACATATTTCAATTATAGATTCAGCTATATCTTCTTAGTCACATATAAAATGTTTGAAATTACCTTCACTCTAAACTCATTTTAAAAGAAATAATTCAAGTTAAAAACCAGCAATAATGTTGGTGAATTTTCATCCATATCATTAATGTATATTTTAGGATCACATTTGTATTTAATTTTTATATTTTGACATTTTATTATTTTTGTTGCCTCAAATGTGCCTGTATATCTTTGAACTAAATGTATGGGCTCTTAAGCCATAATTTAAAAGATGAAGATTGAAGCACTTTCTTTTATTTCAAGAATACAGTATTCCAAGGTCTGAGGATCATGTATGAGCTGGAATAAAAAGCAAGATTAGATTTAAAAGAAAAGAAATAGATAAACCACTTTTTTGTACCTCTATAATTTTCAAAAACTATGGTAAAATAATGATAATGACATTTTGTAGCAAGTAAATAGAAGCCTAAGTGAGTGAGCTGAAATAACCTTCTTACTATGTTACAATAAAAATTTATTCAACCTCTCTATGTCTCAGTGTTCTCTTATGAAAATTGACATGGCTGTTATACTATATTGTTGCCTTTGTATTTGATATGTATTATGGAATAGTGCCTTAGAAACAGTAAAAATGAAGCAGAGTAGGAGAATTGAAAACCACAACTAGACCAGACACGTATTTCTTTCTTCTAAGATTATTTTATTTATATGAACATCTATCTGTCTGTCTGTCTATCATAGATATGTACCTATAAGACTGTGTATACATATGTGTGTATATGGGTGTCCATACCCATGCTTATTAAATGCAGAAAAGGATGTTAGATCTACCAGAGATTCAGCTAAAGGCATTTTTTTTTCAGGATTCTTGTCTCATCACTTGTTATTGGGTTCTGAAGCTAAGAATTCATGATTATT